>APFE030255568.1:32156-46558 GCA_000404065.3 Pinus taeda
TGTTCTGGACTCCATGTGCAGCGCATTGTCTCGATTTGTTGCTTGAGGATATGGGGAAACTCTCCTTCATCAAGGAGGCAGTTGATATGGCTAGGAGCATCCCGAAGTTTATTTATAACCATGCTTTTGTTCTTAGCCTTATGAGGAGGTTCACTAGAAACAAGGAGTTGCGGTGTCCTGCCATCACACGTTTTGCCACAACCTTTATTACTCTTCAATCTTTGCTTCGATGTCAGTTCGAGTTGAAGCAAATGTTTGTGTCTGATGATTGGCGTAATTGTAGATACAACAGGAGACCTGATGGGAAAGCCATTGCAAAAATGGTGTACTCTGAGACATTTTTGCGTGGAGTAGAAGAAGCATGTGCAGTTAGCGAACCTATAGTAAAGGTTCTTAGATTGGTGGATGGAAAGAAGCCTGCAATGGCTTATTTGTATGAGGGCATGGATAGGGCCAAGGAGGCCATTCGTTCCTATTATGCAAACAAGGGTTCTGCTGGCCTTCATAGGCAGATGATGTTATGGGATGTGATCGATAGTCGGTGGACAAGGATGCTTCATCAACCCATTCATGCAGCAGCACTCTTCCTCAACCCCGCATTTCTATACAAATGCAACTTTGATTTTGATGGCGAGGTGATGGAAGGGCTCCATACCTGTATTCAGAGGATGATACCTGATCCTGAGCTTCGTAGCAAAATCAATTGCGAGATACAGTCTTATCGGGATTGTGTTGGCCTATTTGGCTTTGATGATGCTATTAGGGAAAGGGCCCTCTTCATGCCACGTAAGTGACAAGTCATCACCCATTAGAAATTAGAAATTTGAATTTAAATATGTTTTAACTTTTAACTTTTTGAATTTTTTATTTCATTATTTTGTTGTAGATATTTGGTGGCGAAGCTATGGTGCAAGGGCACCAAATTTGCAAAAATTGGCTGTACGAATCTTGAGTCAAACATGTAGCTCTTCAGGGTGTGAGCGCAATTGGAGTGTGTTTGAGAAAATACACGCCAAAAAGCGCAACAGGTATAACTTTGAACTCAAGCCTTCAGTTGAGCAATTACACTTATTTGTAATTTTTAATTTTAATTTATGACCTTCAAGTGTCAAGAGTCAAGATTCAAGACTCATTACTTTTTTTGACACTCTTACAGGTTGGAGTTCGCATGCCTCAACGATTTGGTGTATGTGCATTACAACATCCGACTTCAAGTGAGGCAAATAGAATCACCAATTGATCCAGATGCCATTTCCTTAGACAATATTGATGTATTGTCTCCGTGGAGGGTGGAGTCTAAGGAGCCCATATTGGAGGAGTCACCTTCATGGTTAGAGCCAGTGGCAGATGATCCATTAGAGCAGGGGCAGCAAGGGGAGGACTCGGAGTCAGAGAAGCAGCAGCACTTAGAGGAGGAGCAGGAGGAGCAGGAGGAGGAGGACACTGCGGGAGCATCAGCATCAACACCATCTGCTATAGATATAGGAGAGCATAGCTCCACGCCTAGCACTCATTATTTGACATTAGGTGCAGAGGCAGGGTCAGGGCCTTCTACTACTAGGGGCAGGCCTGGCAAACAGCCCATGATGTTTTCCCGTAAAAGGGTGAGAGGGCAGTAGATAGATTGCTGCTAGTTTTATTTGTTATGCTACATGTAACTCATGATGATGAGATACTTTTATATATGTGATGTTATTTTGTATTGGTTCTCCACATTTGAGTCCTTGAATGGACAATTATCAGGGATCAGCAGGATTTGGTATCGCCTTTGATATATCATTTCTATTTGACATCATATATATCAGTGTTTTCTTCATATTTATGTGCCACTATGTTTATTTCATGTTGTTATTGCTTTATATGTTTAAAAATATGAAAAAAATGAATATATTATACATTTTTTATGCTTGTCGATATTTGCCGATATTGCCGATATTTTCCCGATACCGATATTATCAACACTGACTTTTCCACATTGTCATCTACAACATATTTGATCTTGTAGATCCATCTAGAACCTACAACTGATCTATCTTCTGGCCTCGGCACTACCTCCAAACATCATTCGTCATGATAGAGATATACTCTTCTACAATGGCATCTACCCACACTTGATGTTGTGCAACCTCCTGAAAGCTGGAAGGTTCTACAACCTGAGCCACCAACGATTGGTACCTGTCAGGCTCTCTGTGTTGTCTTTTGTTCATCCTAGGAGTTCTAACAAGCTCCTTTGTATCTCTCAATGTCTGACGAACCTCTCTGTTGACTTGACCACTAGTCGTGGGAGGTTCAGCCAGCTCCTCATCTTGCCTCTGCTGCTCCATCTACTGAGAACTCCCCAGATTTCCTGCACCTGAGGAAATACTGGTACTGGTCACAGTACTTGATTCTTGTGATTGTCCTCCTACCTGTCCCACTGGTTGCCCCTGCTGCTGGACTAAAGGAGCTTCTGTTGATTGATTCTGATCATCTGCAGGCATCTCACGAGATCTCCTGAAAGCTTGGTCCTCCATGAAATTCACGTCTCGCCTTACTACAATCTTCTTATTGCTAGGAATGTAGATTTGGTATGTCTTTGAGGTTTCGGTGTACCCAATGAAAAACCCCTTCTCTGCAGTCTGATCTAGTTTGGTACATTCATCATTTGGCATGTGGTAATAAGCAATGCTACCAAAAATTTTGAAGTGGCTAACTTCTAGCTTCTTCCTTGTGAAAACTCCTTCTGGCGTTTTCATCCCCAATGCTCTATGAGGAGTCTTGTTATGAATATATATTGCCGTGTTACATGCCTCTGCCCATAGAAATCTGGGTAGATCCTGGTCATATGACATAGCCTTTGCAGCTCCAACAATGGTTCTGTTTTTCCGCTTCGCTACACCATTTTGCTGCGGATTATATGGAGTTGTCCATTCTCTCTTGATGCCTTCCTTCTTACAGAAATCTATGAAGTATCTATCAATATATTATCCACCATTATCTAAGTGAAGCGCCTTGATCTTCTTCTGTGTTGTATTCTCCACAAGAGCTTTAAACTCGCTAAAATGATCGAAGACCTCATCTTTGGTCTTCAAGAAGTAGATCCATGTTTTCCTAGAATGGCCATTAATAAAAGTGACGAAATATTCGACACCGCTAAGAGCTCTAGTGGACATCGGGCCACAAATATTTGAGTGTATGAGTCTTAACATGCCATCAGCTCTGCTGTCACTTCTTGGATATGTTGCCTTAGCATACTTCCCAAGTATGCATCCTCTGCATACATCATCGCATTCCGTGCCAAGTTCTGAAACCCCTGTTACTGTTTCTTTGATCATCCTGAGTGCTCCATGGTGTAGATGTCACATTCTCTTATGCCATAGCTCATTCAGCTCCTTACCATTGCTACTATCACTACCTATTAGTGTCATTGGAGAATCAATCTGTAACCGATACAATTTGTTACTTCGAACTCCAATTTGTCTTACATTTTTCCATCTTGTGTGTTTGACATACACTTTCTTCCCTATGAAGTGAATATCATACCCCTTATCCTGTAATTGGGATACTGAAATCAGGTTCATACCCAATCCTGGCACATGCAATACATTTGTAGCATTGGTGCTTTCTCTTGACTCCCTTTGAAAGTCTATGGTACCTCTCCCTACTGGAGTACATTTTGTTTTGTTCCCCATAGTAATTTGGAAGTCCATCTGCTCCAACTTGTAGCTAGAGAAATATTCTCTATCCCTTGTCATATGAGTTGATGCCCCACTATTTATATACCAGACACCTTGGGACGTTGACCTTGATAAGCAAGCAAATTCATTCTCCAATCTGAAAGACAAATCTGAAATCTCCTTAATGTTACTTTTGTCCATGGTTATGTTAAAGAATTTATAGTGTGTTATTCCTCTTTTCCACCCCGACGCTAGCTCTACTTCTAGTGAACTGCTACAAACACCAGTCTGTCCAGCTAGAGATCTGCCCAATGAAAGTACAGAGCTACTCCCTCTGCCTCTGGAATCACTTGATCTGGAATGATCAAATTTTTCTGCCCCTCCCTCAGAAAAAACGAACTTTCCTCTAGCAACTCAACCTCCTGGCAAAATATTGCGCTGCCCTTGGGAATTTCGGCCTGCTGCCCTTGCTAAGCAGCGAAATTATTTTCCTTCGTTTTTCTAAGCTCTATGGATGATCAACTACGCTATGATACCATGTGAAATTTTTATCTATTGCAGGTACTGCAAATTATTCTTCTAACTGAAAATTTAATTAAGCAGTTTCCTACGGCGAACAACGAATAAAATCACAACTGCAATTCACCATAAAAATATTGTGGAAACTAAAACACTGAAAATTAAGAAAATCTAGCACACACACAAGAATTTTAACACATTTATTTTTGGACAATTGTCCCCAGAAAAACCAATGCGGAAAAACCAGTGCAACAGATGAGGGTTTTATTATTATTCTTCAGCAGCAATTCTAAGTACAATAATTTAGATGCCCCACTAGTAATCTAATCTGAGGAAAATACTGGCAAAATTATTGTGAGAATTCTCTCACCGCACAGCTAATTTCTGCCACCGAATTTACCACCCTAGCCTCTCCACTGAGCCACCTACGTCTCCTCTGCCCAAAGCTTACGTTGGCCCTATGAGAATTTCGGCCTTCCTTCCTTTGCCTCTTCTAGGGACTAGAAATCTTCCTCCCGAAATGTGTCTGTCCTCCTCTTCCACCTACTACTCACCCTCTTGCTCTATCTTCTCTGCTAAGCTACTTCTACAAAGAAAATCGAGCTGCCTGGGAAACTGAGTATCTACACTAGTGTATTTTCATCAACACATCAACCTCCTCTTATAATCCACTGTTGGAACACCAATGGCCAAGATTAAAAATAATGGATGGCTAGAATCATTTCTAGATCGATCCATGTGAGTTTCTAGATGATTCTCACCTTATCTCAATTAATATTGATTAATTAACCATATTCCCTAAGTTTAGACTTAGGAAATATTTAAAAAACGGTTAATAATCTAATTGAGACACTTCTAGGCGGAATTTCCATAAACGATTTCTGGGTTTTGGAGTTCTCGTGTATTCTAGCCTCTTCACCAAATTCCATGGCTAGAACACATTCGATGCTACAACAAGTAACAATAGCTGCCCCAATTTTCAACAAAAACCAATTTTGCAAATGAAGGATTTTTATTACTCTTCAACAATTGAGAATTACATAAACTACTTGTCATTTACTGGAAAAGCTCCGAAAATTTTATTTCACTTCTACAAGCTTACTCAAACTCCTGGAAGAAACTCGTGTTAATTTTAGGTATGTTTTATGCTAATAGCAAATTTACTTCAATTTTCCATATTATCTCAATATCAATTCCAAATTAGCAATCACATTTAGCATGATAGTAAAATGCAGATAGAACATAAACATAAATCGCAGAAGACAAGGCAAGACAAGAGGACACAAGATGTGGCACTAGCCAGGGACAAACCCCAATGTGGGGAAACCCTTGATCAATTCTTCTTATGTTCTTCAACAGTTCAGCAGAGAGAGAAATAGTACATATACATTAGAAGTCAACACTTTGACTTGACAAGATAAGAGCAGAGATCTTCACCACGAAGATAACATAATGAGGTAGCTGATCTGAACTCAGGTGAAGGCAAACTGCGTCAACTGATCCTCCAAGGTGACTCCATCACCATGCTGCACCCATCACTGTGTTACACCTCATCATCATGTTGCACCTGACACTGTGTTGCACCCAGTCACTGAGTTGCTCTCGTCACTATGCTAATCCCATCATTGAGCAGTACCTCATCATCATGTTGTACCCATCATCAACAAGTTGCAACAATGCATCGTGCTGCTGCTAAACATCCATGCCATCATCACCATGTTGTACCATTGTGCTGCACCATCTATCACATCATTATGTTGCACCCAATATACTGCATCTAATATGTTGGCCACAACAGTCACCGCATTCATCAAAGCATTCATTTTTCATGTTGCATCTATCCAAGTATGCTGCATCTAAATATACTGTCCATCATCACTGTGTTGTACACTGCAATACTGTCATGGGACAGGCTTAGCTACTTGCTATGGCTTGCAGCCTAGCAAAGCAACTAGTTGTAGCAACCCTTCAATCAAGCTCTTCACCAATATGCCCAGACAGTCCTTAACATACTTATCATCTACAGCATCATGACATCAATGTCTTCTAATCAGCCTTATTACTGCACAGTCACCTTTCCTTATAGCACAGTGTATACATTCTCCTTTTGTTGTAGATGAACCCCTTGTTGACTACAGCCTAGAACAGCGAGTTAGGGATCTCCTTTAGGGCTTAGATAAGCCAATGTGTAGATCTCTTATGGAAAGCATTAAGGTCTTTACCATGACTGCGTTTAGGGCAACGTTAGGGCATATAGGGACAACGTTAAGGTCACAGCGTCGAGGGCTATTGCAACCAGCATATTCAAGTCCCTTGCTTCACTGCATCTTAGTCCCTTTGACTATGTCCTAGTCCTTTGTGTCACTACGTCCTAGGGTATATAAACAGCTCTCCTTGCTGCGTTATAGAATCCCTTTTTGGATAGTGAAGGAGCCTCCCTAAGTCTCCTTCATGACTGTGGTTAGGGTCTCCGTTTTGGACTGCGGCTTCGCTGTGAATAAAGCCATTCTTCCTCTGTGGCTATGACCCAAACAGGACAGCATATTAGACTTCTTCATAGGTTGTTAGGGCTTCTCCATAGGGCAGCATATTAGACTTCTTTGTGGCTGAGATAAGGGTTGTCCTCCATGACAGCGTAGAGCCTTCTCCATCACAGCTTCTAGGGCATCTCCTATTAGGGCAACGTATCACCTAGGGCACTCTCTCTAGATCTTATCTTCATCAAACCCAAAACAGAATGAAGAGAGAGTGTGCGTGTCCAAATGACTAACAAGCCACCTCTTTTTATACTAAAACGTTGGGTACAAGTGGGGACAATTTGGTTGCTGGCCGACCTTGACGAATTGTCCCATAACACAAATAAATTCATATCTCAATGAATACATGTCGAAATCGGATGATCTTTAGATGAATCCTACACCTCTCGACGAGAGGAATCCAAGAAAAATATTAGTTGCCATAAATAAGATGACCCACATGGAGTTTGACCCTAGTTGCCAATTTTATCAACTCGACCTCTCCATGACCCTGAATCGATCAAACTGGTGCGTTCCAGCGAATAACTCGGCCTCTCTGGAAACTCACTTTGAAACTATAAAGACAACAAAGAGACAGCCATGCACAATAGAGACAGTATTTTTACCTTGGGAAACCCAAACTTGGGAGAAAACCAAGCAACTTTTCTTAAGAGAAATTATTCTTCAACAAGGTTTACAAATCAATAATTTGTCTAGAAATTTGTGCCAATACCCAAGTGAAAATACCAAACAAATTGGTCAAACTCCAGTAAGTCAAGGCGAGTCAAAATGTCCAAAATAGTCAAAAGTCAACATTGGTCAAACTGCCCAAAATCTGTAGTTAAACTAGTCTAGTCAAACTCCTACAATCAACTATAGTCAAATTTGGCCCTACAGCTCACCCAATTGACTATGGTTGACTAAAGTCAAATTTGGCCTCTTGTAGCTCGATTAACTATAGTCAAACTCGACCTCCTATAGCTCGTTCAACTACGGTCAAACTTGGCCCAAAACAAAGTTACTACAACTTGGCAAAATGTGGTCAAACTTTGCCCCATAGCTCGATCAAACTCTAGCCAACTCAGCCTCTTTTTGTCTCACCGGCAACTGCTATAGGAGAGATGTGATGATGAATTGAGCAAAATGAAGTGTCACATCATGTATATATACTGATCGAATGGGTGCGTATTTGCATAAGGGACACACCCTTTTAGAGTTGAGCCAACTTGTCCTTTTGGGCCTACATGATGCTCCAAAATTTAAAAAAAAAAATATTTAATTTCTATTAGGTCGACTTGGAGATTTCATTTAGCAAGTCGGGAATACCTCTCGATGCTACACAAAAACTCAACACTCCCTCTTAGCGAGGGAGGTATTCTCCTTGGCTACAACAGATTTCCCCTTAGCTGAAATTTCTTCTCCACAAGAAAAATTCATGAGCTTGCTATGTTGATGCATATTTATAGATAACCCCATCCTGGAGTAGGCAATGTAACTCCTCACATGCACATCTAAAGATTTCTCCATCTTGGAGTTAGCAATGTGAGTATCCTGGGTCATTCACCCCTGGCTAAATCAGCATGGCCGAGCCAAGTCCTTTTGGCTTCTCAAGTGAATTTCTTCTATCTCCTTTGGTCAAATCAGCATGACCCAACCAAGTCCTTATGGCTTCTCAAGAGAAAATCATCAATCTCCTTTGGTCAAATCATCATGACCCAACGAATTCCTTCTAGCTTCTCAAGAGGAAATCATCAATCTCCTCTGGTCAAATCATCATGAACCAACCAAATCCTTCTAGTTTCTCAAGACAAGATCTGCCCTTAGACCATTAACCCCTGACCAAATTAGTAGAGCCCAGCCAAAGTCCCTCGTGGCTTCTCAAGTGAATTACATCAATCTCCTTTGGTCAAATCAACATGACCCAGTCAATGTCCTTTATGGCTTCTCAAGAGAAGATTTGTCCAATCTGCAATTGCCTTTGGCCATCCACCTCTGGTCAAATGATCCAGTCAAGTCCATCTGGCTTCTTGAATCTTAGATGAATGTATTAGTCTACCCTGGTCAAACAAGCATGACCCAACCAGGTCATTCTGGCTTCTCGAGTGAATGTATCCATCTCCCCTAACCAAATCACCATGACCCAACCAAGTCCTTGTGAAAATTTCAAGTTGAAATCCTATTGCAACAACTGGAAATTATTCTTCTACTTGTTAATTAATTTAACAATTTATTTGCTACAACAAATACTGAATAAATCACACTGCAACCTTCACAAATAAAACTACGTAAAATAATAGCGCTGGAAACTAAGAAATATTGTAGCACACACACACACACACAAAAATTAACACAAATATTTTTGGACAAATGTCCCTGAAAAAACCCAACTTGGGAAAATCGGTGCAGCAGCTGAGGGTTTTTATTATTATGCAACAGCAAGAAATTCTGAGTACAATTTCAATGTCGAATATTGGCTATCCTGGAGAGAAAATACTGGCATCAATATATCGAGGGAAATTACCCTCACTCTGAGCAATCCCGACACTCAACAACCACTGAAAAGAAAGTCACCCACATAGCTCTGTGCAGGCTCTATGTCAGCCTGAAGCTGCCTGCCACACGTGCTACCTGAACTGACTACCAATCTAGTCGTCCCACATGCTGTTGACTGGGAAAACGCTTCTCCGGCCTTCTGGAACCTCTGCCTAGCCTCTAGAACTAAAAATGTCTTCCTTCCTCAACAAATCAAACTACCCTCTGAAGCTTTTGTATTGCCTCTGCGCAGCGTCCTGGAGAAAGTTCGGCCTCTCTCTGCAATGCACTTCACCGGATCTAGAAAACTTCCTTCGACTTACTGTCCCTCCCCCTCACTGTCTCTCCTTCTTTCTGAAGCTCGAACTCTTCCGACAACTGCTGGCTGTCTGGAAAAATCAAACTCTCCAAGGAAATCGAACTCCAAAAGTGTGTTCTCCATCTACCCATCGACTTCTTCTTATAATCTTTTGTTGGACCTCCAACGGCCAAGATTAAAACTTAATCAATGGCCCAGATTAATTCCCTGTCGCTCCGTGTGAGTTTCTAGATATTTCACACATTGTCTCAATTAATTCTAATTAATTAACTCCTTTTACTAAGTTTAGACTTAGGAAATAACTAAAAATAGGCTAATAATCTAATTGAGACACTTCTAGGTGGAATTTCCATAAACGATTTATGGGTTATGGAGAACTCTTGTGTTTTAGCCTCTCCCTAAAGTTTCGAGACTAGAACACCTTCAATGCTATAGAAATTAACACTCCCTCAGAGTGAAGAAGGTGTTCTCTCTAGTGCTGCACATTCTGCCATACCACCCTGTCTCTGTACCACCCTTTGTCACGCTGCTAATGTCTAGCCACTATGGCTGCCTACCACTGCCCACCAACCATTGTGCAACTTTGACGTTGCATATGTGTTGTTGCTATTGACACTGTCGTACCACTGCCAACTCTGCATTTGTACTGCAACTCCCTCTCATTTGTTGTTGTTGCAACTACAACAATTGAAACTGAGAAGCATCTGAAATACTGAATCATCTGTGTCTATTGCATTTGTCTCTTGAGTCCTGACTACTACTAGCATCTGCACTATCTACTAAAGAATTTGCATTGCTACCAACTCTGCACTGAGCCACCTGCTCTGCTGTTAACACTGCATTGTGCTCCTCATCACTTGACTGCTACTAGTCTACAATTGTCACTCTAGATCTGACTACATCAATAACATTGATCCATCCTGCTACTAAATACTATGGGCCCTTGTAGCAAGGTAATGATCCGTGAGGAGGACGCCTCAATGGACCCTACCCAAATATGGCACACTGGAGTCTCATACTCCTCCTACTGGATCTAGTGCACCACTATCTCCTTTTGAGCCTAGTCTTGGGCTGGGATTCTTCTTCATTCTGCAACTTGCACTAGAAAACTTGTACTTCCTTCGGCACATGCCACTACCAACTGGAAGTTGATCTTCTGTCCATATTTGCATTCTAGCTCACTCGCATGGCCTCTTCAAGCAAGCTCGTGCGAGCATCTCTAGAAAGCTGCAAAAACAGTGAAACTCAAATAACAGGAATCTCCTCGCTTCCCTGCTTGTCTACCAACTCTGAAACTCGCATTCCCTCTTGGAATGCACAAAACTGTTATTATCATCCTTGTTCTGCCTTCAGTTGCTCTCTGAGACTACTCACTCAGCCTTTCTGAATGTCCTTCTCCGAAAACTGGCACACGAACTATAATCCCATCAACTTGAACTGGTTGCTTTGGCAAACCCGCACTTCCTACTACAACTGGAAATCTAGGATCTCCTCCAAAAAACTGGATCTGGAAACCCTATAAGAAATCTAGAAATTCCTCCTTTTGTGTGTGTACATTCTCTTTCCACCCGGCACGGATTCTGCTCTAGAAATCTGTTGCAAAACCCTTTGTGTCCAACCAAGGAATCTATGAGCAAAAAATCTGAGTTGTTGTTGCTCCCTTTGTCTGCTAGAATTACTCAATCTAGAAAGTCAAATTTTTCTGCCACTCTCCACTGAAAAATTAAACTTCCCCTAAGCAACTCAACCTACCTGGCTAGGCACTGCGCAACACCAGAAAATTTTGGCCTACTGCTCCCTCTTAATAGCGAAATTTTTTCTTTCCACCTTTGAGCTTCCCAGATGATCAATCACGCTTTGATTCCATCTGAAAATGTCAAATCCGAAATCCTGTTGCAACAACTGGAAATTATTCTTCTAATTGTTAATTAATTTAACAATTTATTTCCTATGACAAATACTGAATAAATCACACTGCAACCTTCACAAATAAAACTACGGAAAATAATAGCATTAGAAACTGAGAAAAATTCTAGAACACACAAAATTAACACAATTATTTTTGGACAAATGTCCCTGGAAAAATCCAACTTGGAAAATCTAATGCAACACCTGAGGGTTTTTATTATTATGTAGCCGCGAGAAATTCTGAGAACAATCTGGATATCGAATACTGGCTATCTTGCAAAGAAAATACTGCCAAAAATATCTAGAGGGAAATTACCCTCACTCCGAGCAATCCCGACACCCAACAGCACTGAAAAGCAAGCCATCCACTTAGCTCTATGCAGGCTCTACGTCATCCTAAAGTTGCTTCCCACACATGTTGCCTAAATTGACAGCCAATCTAGTTGTTCTGCCTGTTGTTGACTGGGAAAACGCTTCTCTAGCCTTCTGGAACCTGCGCCCAACCTCTAGAACTGAAAACGTCTTCCTTCCTCAGCAAATCGAACTGCCCTCTAAAGCTTTTGCGCTGCTTCTACGCAACTTCTTGGAGAAATTTCGGCCTCTCTATGCAATGCATTTCACCGGATCTGGAAAACTTCCTTTGCCTCACTGCCTCTACTTCCTTCTGAAGCTCGAACTCTTACAGCAAGTGTTGGATCTCTAGAAAAATCGAACTCTCCAAGGAAATCGAACTCCATAAGTGTGTCCTCCATCTACCAATCAACTTCTTCTTATAATATTTTATTGGACCTCCAATGGCCAAGATTAAAACTTAATCAAGGCCCCAAATTAATTCTCAGCCAATCCGTGTGAGTTTCTAGATGATTCACACCTTATCTCAATTAATTTTGATTAATTAACTCCTTTTCCTATGTTTAGACTTAGGAAATAATTAAAAATAAGCTAATAATCTAATTATAACACTTCTAGGTGGAATTTCCATAAACGATTTTTGGCTTATGGAGAAATCCTATGTTTTAGCCTCTCCACAAAGTTTCGAGACTAGAACACCTCTGATGCTACAAAAACTAATAGTCCTCCTAAAATTTCGAGAGATGGTATGCCCGATCCTGCAAAGACATCAACACTCCCTTTCACCGAGGGAGACATTCTGCATCATGCCAAGCTTGTCTCTGAAGTATACAAATTTCGGTCTACATGGAGGCTTGGTGAGAATGTCTACAATCTGTTCGTTTGTGGAATGTGCTAGAGCTTCACTGCTACCATGTTTTGAATGGAGTGACCTAATCAAATAGTCCTACAAGAAGCTTTCAAAGCCACACTGCTTCACAACTTGCGACAATGGTTGCAATATACTTCGCCTTTGTTGTATTGAATGCGACAAAAGTTTGCTTCCTACTAAACCAGGATGTCATAGTTGATCTCAAGCTAAAGCAACACCCAAATGTGCTCTATTTATCCTCTACACTCTCAGCCCAATCTGAATTAGTATATCTCTGTAGTCTCACTTCACCACCTAAGATGTTAGTTTTTGTAGCATCAAATGTGTTATAGTCACAAAACTTTGTGGAGAGGCTATAACACATGAGATCTCCATAACCTAGAAATCATTTATGGAAATTCCACCTAGAGATGGCTTAATTAGATTATTAACCTATTTTTTAATCTTTCCTAAGTCTAAACTTAGGAAAACTGGTTAACTAATCATAATTAATTAAGTCAAGGTGTGAATTATCTAAAAAATCACACAGGTCGACTCTAATATAATTTTGGCCCTGGATTAGGTTTTAATCTTCGTCGTTGGAGATCCAACAGAGAATTATAAGAATAAGTCGATGGGCACTTGGAGAACACACTTGAGGGGTTTAATTTCCTTGGGAGATCGATTTCCAGAGAGCAGCAGCAATTGCCGAAGAGCCAGAGATCGAAGCAGAGATAGTGAGGGGCAGGGACAGTGATTTGGAGGAAATTTTCCAAATCCGGAGAAGCAGCAGCAAGTGAGAGAAGTGATCCACGGAGAAGCAGCGTAGGGAATGCGTAGTAGCTGAAGCAGAGAAATTTGATTTAGCTGGGGAGGAAGTCAATTCAGCTTCCAGAGGCTGGGAAAGTCTTCCAGAGAGTCAGAGAGTCACTTCTAGCAGCAGACACAGGCCAAACGGCTTACTCAGATGCTCATTCGAGCCACATGTGTGAAAGGCAACGCAAGGACTACGCAAAGGGCCTACATTGGGGTTTGGGCGATCAGTTTTTCTGGAGAAGTCGGTGTCGGGATTGTTGAAAACACTGAGAGGGGGGGTGAATCAGTGTTCCTTAGCAATTAGCACTTTTAAATATTTTCAGAGCATTAGTTAATCTTCAATTATTATTAATGCTTATGCAGTAATAACAGTAAATAAAAGAACACAGTAGACAAGAATTTTAGGTGGAAAACCCCCTCCAAGTCAAAAAACACCAAACGCTTTTCTAATAAATTCTTTAATCTTTAGCCCCAACTAAATGAAAGCAACAACTTCCTAGAATTCTAGAAAAGCATTCTTCTCCAGCTCCCACTGGAAGGACGCCCCAACACCCTGGTTTCTTCGATAGTCAACTAAATGGATGCCCCAACATCCTATACCAACCTACCACCCTGAACTGTTCACAGGCTCCAACCTGTAGGTGACTTCATGCACCAGCCTAGCACCTCCCTGCCACCCTATAATGACTGAAATGAGACAAGAGTGTGGATTCCCGTACCATGGACAACAATCCACGATATAATATAATTTACAAAGATTTTGACCAAACACCCAATCACACTATGACTTGCAACCCAACCATCACATCATCCCAACAGAGACTCCGATACCTCCCAATAATGCCTTTTCGACTCTAGGCAGATTGACTCTTTTACAATAATGACTCTTCCAATGATGACACTTTTACAAATGACTCTTTTACAACTTTACAATG
>APFE030255568.1:46738-64502 GCA_000404065.3 Pinus taeda
TTTACAATGATGACTCTTGGCCTTGACACTTCTTCACAATATACGGATGGTTGTCATGTCTTCAAAGGATGTCCCGCTGCAATGCTTCCTTTGATTTGATACTTCTGCTCTTGAATTCTTGCTTGAAGTTGTAGTTGAATCTTCTTCTAGCTACATGCAAAATTTGCCATGAAACCAATCCCACAACAAAACAAAATACCCTTCAACTTACCTCTGCCTGCAAAACACATGTAAGTGCATAATAATGAATAAATACAAATTAAAATTACAATGCGTACCTGAAGTGTGCTTGTCACTTTTGTTGTTGACTTGTTGCAGTAGTAGACAAAGGCTCCCACTCTTGATATAGGTCTGGACTCTATGCAAGACTATATCCAAAACTGACCTAAAGATATATAATAAAAATTGATGACAAACCCTAGACTTGTGATGGACCAAGTTCTAATTACAACAACAGAGACCATTCTATCAACTAAGACAAGTAACATGAACTTACAACATCATATAGATTTAGCAGACTTGGTGTAGCATCAAATGTGTAGTATCAAGAATAGGACATCTGAAATGTGGTATCAAAACTAACTGTGACATACAGAGACATAGAGATATAATCGAGACCCTATATATACTTACATTGTCCTGGAAAAACATATGTCAGAGATGATACTCAAAATTCAAATGTAAACACTAATCATACATACCTTGTTGTAGGAGACTTACCCTTGACTGTTGATGTGTAGTCCTTAGTACAGTGATCCTTGAATGCATGCTTTTTCTTGCCTTCTAGGAGCTCGATATTGAATCTGTTGTATCTATGTAATTTCGAATCACCAGGGTCTTAAATTTTGTCTTGTGGTAGCCCTCTGAGTCCTCTTTCCAACCCCACAGGTCTAATCAAGATTGGATTCTTCAAGAAAGAGTTATGCCCAATCTCCCACGATGACCTGATTATAGACTAGTTCAGTAGAGCAAACTTGTACGAAGTACCACGTGTCACTGTTGCGACCTTCAGCCCCGAAAATGCTCCTTAACAAGCTACAATTTGTCCTCTTTTTGTGACTATTTACGAAATTTGAATCGAATGCTCAGAGAGAAAGTTATAACGATTTTCCCAACGTCACCTGTTTGAAATGCAATTCGGGAGCCTGCAAAAACCCTAACTTCCTCAGATCATATCTCCGAAAATACAGCGAACCAAGATCTGAAATTCAGTCACGAGGTTCATCAAGATTTCGGCTTAAATGGGTTTTAATTTCAGCTTTTGAATCTTCACAAAAAAAAAAGTTTTAGCGAAAATGCCACGATGACTTGCTTGAAGCCACAAAATCCCTACTAGAGGAGGATATGAGGGTCATTATTTATATGAATGTATTGAGTTGAGAGTGTCCTCAACAAGAGAACGCTGGAGGGATTTTAGGAGAAAAAAAAAATTGTTAATTATTGACTATCCAATGACCACAACCAATTATGACTGCCATGCCACAACCCCATAGGGTTTTAGCCCACTAACTAGGGTTACTAACTTCAAACATGAATATCTCTCAAACTGTGAAGAATTACTTGGCATTCCATATATCAACAAAAACATCTCGACAAGTAGAATCCATCTAGAATATCCTTGACTCAGAATAAAGTAAGTTGTCAAGTCAAAATGCCCATGCAAGATCAGTGTAGGCCCTCATGTTGCTTGGGTTGTCATAGATGACAACCACTAATCAACAATCTCCGCCTTTAGCATTGATGGCAACACAAGTACTCCCCCTGCGATCACGACACCTCTTCCTACTGCCTTCTCTCCCCCTTTTTCATCAATGGAAAAAGGTAACTCCCCCTAAAAAACAACCATCCTGCGGACCTATGGACACCTCCACTCTCCCTTTCTACTCGAGTAGATAAGAGAAAGAATCTAATGAAAACTTGGGAGAATCCCAAGCTTTTGGCGAAGATACTTAAATGCTTCACGAGGTAATGGTTCGGTAAAGATGTCAGCAATTTGTTCCTTTGTGCCAACATATTCAAGCTTGATATTCTTTTTGGCGACAATAATGTATACATGGAATATAAGCAGATACTCAAGAAATGCAGAGAGAAATGCTAAGCCATTTTATTATACTGAGTAAGGGACAGAGTACAAGAGGTGATCAAAAAGATAGCACCTCGACTTGCACAAGGCAAGTGAAGAAATACACTCAGAATGGTAAGGAAATGGCCTCTCTCTAAACTGCATCCAAGCTGCGGGAGAACTGTTATGCTGCTGCTACTGCTAGAATCAAGTGAGGATTTGGGGTTGTTCCCCTCCTTGGAAAATGCTGAAACTCTGGAATCAACCTCTGCTCAATAAACCCATAAAAGCCCATAAAGCTTTTCTAAAATAGTTGCCCCTGAAAATCACCCCCTTGAGGATCTACGCTATCCCTCAAGGCTTTGCGCTGCCACTGAAGAAAATCCCACAAAACTCTGTCGAGACTCTGCCAAAATCATCCAATATGCAAGGGTTGATCCCTTGCTCAATCTCCAAGCTCAAATCCTCCACATAAACCCACTCTGGAGCTCCTACCAAAAGAGACTGCGTCCCCCTCTCTCAAGACTGCATAGTCATCAAAATGCTCAGTTCTGCCTCACTCCAAAGATCGATCCTCTTGCAAAAGACTGATGAAACTACCTTGCTCAAGCAGGCACTCGAAGTCCCCCGGGGCTAAGGGTCAGATCTCCGAACGGAGACACTCGATGCACCAAGTCGAAGTGACTAGCTCAAATGCAACATAATCGAATGCCAAAATGAGGAGGCTCCTCTCTCCTTTATAGTGTTGGCCTCTCTCAAAACCCTAAGGCCCACCTCCTCCAAAGTAGCCTCTCTCTTGCCACGTGCTCCTCTCCATCTGCGCAGTCCCTCCAAGTGTCTACGTGGGCCCCCTTCTCTACGTTGTCCTTTGGGCCCCCTTGGCTCCCCTTTTAAGTTACAACGTTGTGCTACTAGGGAGTGACTTTATTCAAAAGTGAGTTATGCCCCCTTTGCTCACCTTTTTATTTATAAATAACTATAGAAGGAAAAATTGAGCAAAATCGAATATTCCAATTAGCCATGGCTAATTAGGAATATTACAGTCTCCCCTGGCAAAATGTTGCTTGTGCTCAAGCAACTGAAGTGATGGATGCTGCAAAATTGTCTCACTCTCCCAAGTGGCATCCTCATCCGGTAAATTCTTCCACCTCACCAAGAATTCCCAAACCATGCTGCTCCGCAGCGGCCTCTCCCTGGTATCAATAATAGCCTCTAGCTGCAACACCAAACGCCCCTCATCATCCGTGGGTGGTAGCTCATCTGTCACTGTTACCTCCTGCCCCAATGCCTTCTTCAGGCATGATACATGAAAAACGTTGTGAATCTTGCTGCCTTGGGGCAGCGCCAACTCATACGCAACTTGTCCAATCCTGCATATCACCCTGTATGGCCCATAAAAGTGGGGCTTGAGCTTCTCAGCCCCCTTCTGCTTCAGTGACTACTGTCGGTATGGCTGTAATCGTCGGTAGACCACGTCCCCTACCTCAAACTTTCTCTCCACCCGACCCCTGTCAGCATACAGCTTCTGCTGGTTCTACGCTGTAGCCATATTATCCTTAAGAACTCGAAGAATATCCTGACTCTCTTGGATCCAAATCTTGGCTTTCGGGGCCTTGCTAGCACCAAACATCACGTCAGCAAAAGATAAAGGATGATATCCATACAAAGCATAGAATGGTGACATACCAATGGACATGTGATGTGTAGTGTTGTAGCAGTACTCCCCCAGATGCAGCCACTTCAGCCACGTTCGATGTTGCCCACTGACATAGTTACGCAAGTAGCCCTCCAGCCACTTATTAACTATCTTTGTCTACCTGTCCGTCTATGGATGATAACTGGTACTCAGTTTCAACTCTATCCCCACCAACTGGAAAAGCTCCTGCCAAAACCCGCCCATGAAACGGCTATCCCTGTCACTGGTGATGGTCTTAGGAAGTCCATGTAGTCTGAAGACCTCTCTGAAGAACAGCTCGGCCACCTACACTGCTGTGTAGTGTGCGGGTATGGCAAAAAAATGTGTGTACTTTGTCATTCGATCAACGACGACAAAAATACAATCCTTGCCCTGTACCATGGGCAACCCTGTGATGAAGTCCATCGAAATACACTCCCATTTCCCCTATGGAATGGGAAGAGGTTGCAATAATCCTGCGGGATGGCTCATCTCCCCCTTGTTCCTCTGGCAAATATCGCACTCCCAGATATGCTAGAGTATGTCCTCTTTGAGGCCCTTCCATGAGAACCTCTCTCTAATGGCCCTGTAGGTTTTGGTAAACCCCTGATGGACGGCCAATGGTGAATCATGTGATGCCTAAAGTATCTTCTTCTTGAGCTGAGATCCCTTAGTCAAGAAGATCCGGTCCCTATAGTAGATGATCTCATCGATCACCCTGTACCTATCATCCACCACCTGCCCATCCAGAACCTCACATGCAAATCTGTCCTTGGAGTACTTTACTAAGAGTCAAGCCCTCCAGTCTGTGTCCAAGCTCATAAGAGACAACGTGGTTGGTCTATGTGAAAGGGCATCTACTACCACGTTGTTCTTACCCTTGACATACTCAATGTCAAAGTCATATGCTTGGATCTTATTGATCCACTTCTGTTGCTTCTCCTATCGTTGTTTCTGCTCCAAAAAGAACCTAAGGCTGTTGTGATCAGTCCTCACCCTGAACCTGTTACCCACTAAATACTGTCGGAACTTGGCCAATGCATGCATAATGGCCAGCATCTCCTTGTTGTATATAGAATACAACCTCTCATGCGGAAGGAGCTTCCGACTCTCAAAGGCTATAGGGTGACCCCCCTGCATCAACACTGCGCCGATCCCCTCTCCCGACGCATCGCACTCCAAAACAAATGGCTGCGAAAAATACGGCAATGCAAGCACTGGGCAGCTGCTCATAACCTCCTTGACCCCGTCAAAGGCTCGTTGCGCTGTATCTGACCAACTGAATGCTCCCTTCCTCATCAGATCTGTCAGGGGTGCAACAAGCTATGAGAAACTCTTGACGAACTTCCGGTAGTAAGTACAAATATGCCAATGAATCCCCAAAGTTCTGTCACATTCCTCGGCTCCGGCCAATCTCTGATGGCCCTATTCTTTTCCTCGTGAACTCTCACTCCATCCACCCCTATGATGTGTCCCAAATACAACATCTTTGTCAACCCAAACTCACACTTGGAGAGTTTGGCATAGAACTGTTGCTCCTCCAATATGCGCAACACTGTCTCAATGTGCTGGAGATGCTCCTCCCAAGTCCTGTTGTAAATGAGGATATCATCAAAGAACACCAACGCAAACTTCCTTAAGTGACTGCAAAAGATGTGATTCATGCAGGACTGGAATGTAGCTGGGGCGTTGGTTAGCCCGAAGGGCATCACCAAAACTCAAAGTGCCCATAGTGACACCTAAAGGTGGTCTTGGGAATGTCCTGCTCCCTCACGCGAATCTGATGGTACCCAGATCTCAAATCAATCTTTGAGAAGAACTATGCTCCTCTCAACTCATCCATCAACTCATCGATCCTGGGTATGGGGTACATGTTCTTCAGTGTCTTCTTATTCAGGGCCCTGTAGTCAATGCACATCCTCAATGTGTCGTCCTTCTTCTTCACCAGCACCACGGAAGAAGAAAAAGGACTCGTGCTCGGCCGGATGTGCCCAAGAGCCAGCAACTCCTGAATGGCCCACTCAATCTCATCCCGATAGGCCTTGGGATACCTATAGGGGTAGTAATCACTGCCTATATGCCCTGCTCAAGATCAATGGTGTGCTCAAACCCCCGGTTCGGTGGTTGTCCCAGCGGAATCTCCCCAAACACTATGGCATACTGGTCAAGGATGGATTGTATTTCTGGGTGCACCGTCTGCCCTGTAGTCCCTGCCTCTGATGCACGCAGCTCCACTGCCCACTCTATGTCTCCCTTCCAGAAGACTGCCTTCATCCGATGAGCCGAAACAGTCTGAGGCGGATATGTGTGTTGTCCCTGTATCTTCTCATGCTTCCCTGTCTTCTCATCATCCCACTCCATCTCTAGGGCCTTCAACTCTGTCATGACCTTCCCTAGAGTGATAAGCCACTGAACACCCAGCATCATGTTGGTGTCCAGAATATTGACCACGAAAAAGTGGTTAGTCAGTGTGTAGGTGCCCATCGTCACTGATAACTCTAGGACATAATGAGCACACACCATGGTCTGATCTCCTGTGACCAAAACTGAAAATTCATCGAAGCTCTCTGTCTGTATACCTCTTCGCTCAACCATCTATGCATCAATGAAGTTGTGGGTTGCCCCATTGTCAACCAAAATCGATACTCGCTAACCACATACTGTCCCCCTTACGCGCAATGTCAAATACTTGGGGACTCCTCGTAATGCTGCAAGGGCCCCTCCGATAGGTGCAAAAGCTGCACCACCTGCTGCTGGTGGTGGAGGTGGCAAAGGATCCCATGTAGCATGACTATCTCCTGCCTCCACATCATCCTCTTCCCCGTTGCTCTCGGAGAAGACCTCGATAAAATGTGCTTTGCCAGCAACACATCTATGTCCCGGTGCCCACGGCTACTGACAGGTGAAGCACAACCGCTTCTTCTTCAACTCCCTCTTGGCATCATCATCAATCTGTGCTCGTCTTGGATTCCCCTTTGGAGGCGGAATCCTCACATCCTTCCCCTTAGGCTGGAAAGCCTGTCTCTGGGGGTAAGGTGTCCGGGTCCTGGCTAAGGCATCCTGTAAGTCCCGAGTCCTACTAATAGCATCCTGGAGTGTGGCTGGTCTAGTGGATCTGACTAGACCCCGAAGTGGCTCTGCTAACCCCTCAACAAACATGTAGATCCTCCGTGTCGCGGATAGATCTGGCACCATCACTAAAACCCTCAAGAAGTCTGCAATGTAGGTCTCTAGGTTCCCGGTCTATGTAATATTCTTAATTAGCCATGGCTAATTGGAATATTCGATTTTGCCCAATTTTTGCCTTCTATAGTTATTTATAAATAAAAAAGTGAGGACGGGGGACATAACTCACTTTAAGAATAAAAAGTCACTTCCTAGTAGCACAATGTTGTGACTTAAGGAGAAGGGGGCCAAAGGGGGACGCAGAAATGGGGCCCACGCAGACACATGGAGTGACTGCGCAGGAGGGAAGAACACATGGCAAGAGGGGAATCACGCAAGAGGAGGTGATCCCAAGGATTGTGAGAGGCAGAGGCTATAAAATAGAGAGGAGCCCCCTTATTTTGGATCATTCAGTTATGTGCATTTTGAATTAGTCGTTTTAACTTCTGAGCACACTGGCTGTTTAGCTGGTCTGCAACACTGTTTAGTGCATTGAGTGTCTCCGTTCGGAGATCTCACCCTTAGCCCCGGGGGACTTCGAGTGCCTGCTCGGGCAAGGTATTTCCATCGGTATTTCAACAGTAATTTTATTAGCATTTCAGCAGCAGTTTCATCAGCATTTTGGAGGACTTCGCAGCACTTGGAGAGGGACGCAGTTCTTTTTGGTTATAGTGCTGGATTGGGGTTTTGTAGGTGGATCTATGCTGGGAGATTGAGCAGGGGTCCAGCTCTTGTCTCATTGGAGAATTATTGGCAGGGTTTCAAACAGTGTTTCAAGTAGAGTTTAGAGGGGTTTTCTTCAGTGGCAGCGCAGGGCATTGAGGAACTGCGCAGAACCCCAAGAGGGTGTTTTTCGGGGGTTGGCCATTCCAGGAGAGCTTTCTGGGTTTTTCTAGGTTTATTGAGTAGAGCACGAATCCAAAGTTTCAGCTTTTTCTGAGGAGGGGAGTAGCCCCAAATCATCATTTGTTTTCTAGCAGCAGCAGCAGCATCCACGCAAAGAGGCCATTCTTGTCATTCTGAGAGTATTTCTTCACTTGCCTTGTGCAAGTCGAGGTGCCATCTATCTAATCACCTCTTGTACTCATTTTATTTCTCAGTATAATAATATGCTTAGCATTTCTCGCTGCATTTCTTGTGTATCTGCTTATATTTCCGGTTTACATTATTATATGTTGTTCCACTGTTATTTTATCACTTCTAGGTTATTATATCATTTGCACATATTTGGTTGGAATTTTGCTGGGGTTTGAGGAATATTCTGGGTTAGGAATATTACAGTCTGTTTGAGCCTCGTCAACTCAACAAAATGTTGTTCCAGATACCTCCGGTCAAACCTCTCTACCAATCTACTGGTGAACTCGGCATATGTCGTCATTGTGGAGTGTCTGAGTGTAACCATCCCATGGAACCACCAGTCCTGGGCCTCACCATCCAAATGTAATGTCGCCACCTTGATGGCCACTGTCTCCGACATCTGGTTAAGCTGGAAATAGATGTCCAGCTTCTCCACCCAAGACCTTGTCAAACTGTTTGATGAACCATCAAACGTAAGCAAGTGGAATCTACTAGTTATGCGGTGGGTGTCTCCCTCATGATAATGCCGGTATCCTTTGTGATGGTCGCAGGGTCTACTATCCCGCTGGAGCTAAACAAAGTCTCTGAATGAGAGAGCATCCCTGAACTCCTGCCCATAGGCCTGGTACTCTGTAAAATAATCGCCCATATGATCGGGCTCTGCCTCCTGCTAGGCTCCGACCCCCGTGTCTGCTCCTAGGAAAGTGGGTATGGTAGAGCATGTAGGGGCATGTGAGGCCATCTGCTGAATGGTATCACGCTGAGTGGCACCCTGCTTTGGAAAATGGTGGGATGTGCCCGATCCCTCACCAACCTCGAAAACCCATGGGTTCTCACACTGTCTAGCCTCCACCACCGTGAATCTCTGCCCCATCACCTCGATCTACCTCGACAAATCCTACACTAATTTGAGGAGCATGTCCACAAATCTCTTCCCGTCCTCATCTGCCATCAAATCCTCCGGCTCTGCGTCCACCACAGGCTCCTCCTGTTCTGCGTTCACCACAGGCTTCTCCTGTTCTGTGTCCGCCACCCAAACACAGTCTCCCTCTCCATAGGTGTTCTCCAACCTACGCTCAATATCTATGTATTTCCTACCTCTGTAACAGATGTAGGGCTTCTCCCTCGGTGTCGTAGACTGCTAGCTCCACAGGCTGAGCCAGATCTATGCTCTGATACCACTGTAATATCCCTTTTCAGGGAAATCCCTCGAATACAAGAAAACTCCAACCAGAGATGGACTAGGAGGGCGTTTACCAGATATGTCGCCTCTAAAAAGAGGACGAGATCTGGAGGCTACCTAGCCCTTTCCAGACTCTGTCTAAGAGTATAGGAGAAAAAAACACAAGTGGTATAGTAGTCGGGAAGCTCGAAGAGATAAAAATAACAGTAGTGCAACATACAATAATGTATACATGGAATATAAGCAGATACTCAAGAAATGCAGAGAGAAATGCTAAGCCATTTTATTATACTGAGTAATGGACAAAGTACAAGAGGTGATCAGAAAGATAGCACCTCGACTTGCACAAGGCAAGTGAAGAAACACTCAGAATGGTAAGGAAATGGCCTCTCTCTGAACTGCGTCCAAGCTGCCAGAGAACTGTTGTGCTGCTGCTACTGCTGGAATCAAGTGAGGGTTTGGGGTTGTTCCCCTCGGAAAATGTTGAAACTCTGGAATCAACCTCTGCTCAATAAACCCAGAAAAGCCTAGAAAGCTTTCCTAAAATAGCTAACCCCCGAAAATCACCCCCTTGAGGATCTACGCTATCCCTCAAGGCTCTACGCTACCACTGAAGAGAATCCTCCAAAGCTCTGCCCGAGACTCTGCCAAAATCCTCCAATATGCAAGGGTTGATCCCTTGCTCAATCTCCAAGCTCAAATCCTCCATATAAACCCACTCCGGAGCTCCTACCAAAAGAGACTGCGTCCCCCTCTCTCAAGACTACGCATTCATCAAAATGTTCAGTTCCTCCTCACTCCAAAGATCGATCCTCCTGCAAAAGACTGATGAAACTACCTTGCCCGAGCAGGCACTCAAAGTCCCCCGGGGCTAAGGGTGAGATCTCCGAACGGAGACACTCGATGCCCTAAACAGTGTTGCTGACAGGCTAAATAGCCAGCGTGCTCTAAGTCGTAGTGACTAGCTCAAACGCAACATAATCGAATGCCAAAATGAGGAGGCTCCTCTCTCTTTTATAGCGTTAACCCTAAGGCCCACCTCCTCCAACGTAGCCTCTCTCTTGCCACGTGCTCCTCTCCATCTGCGCAGTCCCTCCAAGTGTCTACGTGGGCCCCCTTCTCTACGTGGTCCTTTGGCCCCCTTGGCTCCCCTTTTAAGTTACAACGTTGTGCTACTAGGGAGTGCTTATTCCAAAGTGAGTTATTCCCTAAGGCCCACCTCTTCCAAGTAGCCATTTCTCCACGTGCCCTCTCCATCTGCACAGTCCCTCCAATGTGTCTATGTGGCCCCTTCTCTACGTGGTCCTTTGCCCCCTTGGGCTCCCCTTTAGTTACAACGTGGCTACTAGGGAGTGACTTTTTCAAAAGTGAGTTATGTCCCCTTTTCCTCCCTTTTTATTTATAAATAACTATAGAAGGCAAAATTGAGCAAAATCGAATATTCCAATTAGCCATGGCTAATTAGGAATATTACAGAACTTGAGTACAACAAGTTGTTGTCGCGATGTATTTTGCTTCCACTATGGATAACAAGATTTTAGACTGCTTTTTACTTAACCATGAGACAAGGCAACCACCTAGGTAGAACTTTGCTCCACTGGTACTCTTATGATCATCAACACTTCCTGTCCAATCTGCATCTGTATAAGCTTGGGTGACCAGATTATTTCCTCTGCAATACTAGAGAACATATTCCGCTATGCCCTTAAGATATCGAAGAATTCTTTTGACGACAATGATATGAGATTCTTTTGGTGCTGCTTGGAATCGTGCTACTTGTCCAACTACCTACATCATATCAGACCGGGAGGCTGTCAAATATAAGAGACTACCAATCATGGATCTATACAACCTTTGGTCCACATCCTTTGACGAATTTTCTAAGCTTAACTTGCAACATGTGACCATGGGGGTAAGGACTGGCTTGCAATCTTCCATCTGGAATTTCTTGAGCATTTCTTTGATGTACTTGGTTTGATATATGAATATTCCTTTATCCTGCTAAGAAATCTAAAGCCCTAAAAAGTATGTCAGTTCGCCAATCATAGACATTTGAAACTCACTTTGCATCTTTGTGGCAAAGTCTTTACTTAATCTGTCACCATTGCTTCCAAAGATTATATCATTCACACATACTTCAATAATTGTTAGGTTATCTCGATCCACTTTCACATAAAGATTGTTGTCAGCACTTCCTTTCTTGAATCCCTGTTGATGTAGATATTTATCAAGACGGGCATACCAAGCCCTAGCAGCTTGTTTGAGACCATATAGAGCCTTCTTTAATCTGCAAACATAGTCTTCTTTGTCAAAGAGTAGAAAACCTTCAGTTTCTTCAATGTAAACTTCTTCCTCCAATTCACTATTTAGAAAAGCTAACTTAACATCCATTTGGTAGACCTTGATTTTTCTCGAGCAAGCATAAGCGAGAAACATCCTGATAGCTTCCATTCTAGCAACGGGAGCAAATGTTTCTTCAAAATTGATTCCTTCAACCTGTGCATATCCTTTGCAGACTAATCTTGCCTTCTTCCTGGTAACCTACAATCCTTCAACTCTTTTGCTCCCCTGAACTTGTAATGAAACCACCATCTTGTTCAAACTACCTTCCTGTCAATCGTAGACTTGTGCCATATACTGCTGCACAGACTCCTCCTCTACAAACATTAAGAAGTCAACAAGCCAGATTGTTCAAAATAGTGAGTCACCTAATAGGCCATATTGACTTGAGTCATTATCTAAAGCAACTGCTAATTCCTCATGGCCTTTTGATTTTACAAATCCTGAAAGCATAACTGCTGAAGCCTTGTTATCTGCTTTGTCTTCCTGTACCTGTTTCCTTTTCCAGACCTTCTTATTCCTGCAATCTCGAGCCATGTGCCCATAGTTATGACACTTGAAGCATTCAATGTTGTCCATAGGTGATTCCATCTAATATCTGCAACTACGAGCGCTATGGCCATAGTTATGGCATTTGAAACATTCAATGTTTGGCCCATCTAGCATGTATTCTCTTCTGACAAAATCATTGTGGAACCTGTCTCGTGATCCTGCAAACTTGTTTCTAGGGTTTTGCACATAATGATTGTACCTTTCAAAAACTTCACAATCCCTAGCCATATGTCCATAGTTAGCACATAAAAAGAAATAACCATTAAAAAAACGAACATAACTGGAAGATTTTTCATTCTTCTTTGGAGGCGGTGTTGTAATTTGTTGTGGTCCTTTGTTCTTGATTGCTTTGGTCTTATTCTTTGGAGTTGCAACATTCTTCTTTGGCTTTTCACTTTGATCAACTTCCTTCTTCGAATCATCCTGCGAAGATGTGGAGATTGTACCTTCATCAACTAGAGCTTTACCATCTTTAATTGCCTTCATTTTTGCTCTTCATCTGTCTTATCTTGTAAGTGTTCTTTTTGCGATTCCTTGAGCTTGTTGATCTCATCGCGAGTTGCATCAAGTTCTTGCTTTTGAGCAAGATCTTCTTGAAACCATGTTTTCAAGATCTTCCTTCTTTTTTCTGCCTCCTCAACCTGTAGCTTGGGAAGAGTGGTCTTCTCTACTTCTCTGTTGAGAACCTATATCTATTCCTTCTGCTTCTCATTTTCAATCTTGAGCCTGCTTATTTCAACTGAAGATGTTTCTAATTCCTTTTGTTTTTGGTCAACCGTGGATATGTATCTTTGATCAGATTCCTTCTTTTCAATTTCTACTTCCTGCATCTGTTGTGTGATCCTGCTAATCTCTGCAAACGTTGTGTCGAGTTTTTGTTGCTTCTATTGGACTTCTCTCTTGAGGTCTCGTGTCTTTGTATTCTTGATTTCTTCCAATTGAGTTCTAAGACTACTAATCATCTTCTCAGACTCTTCATTTTCTTTGATGAGTTCTTTTGTTGTCTTCAATTCTGCTTCCAAAAGTCTTGTCTTTTCCTTTTGACTTTCGAGTTCCTTTATCACCTTGATCACTTGATTTTGAAACTCTATTTTACTCATTTCTCCCATTTCTTCATCATGATCAGAAGGATCCGAATTTTCAATAACATCTTGACCTAATTGCTTTGTTGAATAGAGATTATGAAGCTTTTCCAAAAGAGCTTTAGCTGTTGAACATTGACCAACTTTTGTTTTCACAGAATTTGGCAAAACATTCAAAATTACATTCATGGCCTTTGAATTGTACATTTTAGCTTCGTCGGTAGATGTGTCTCCAAAAACAATTGATTCCCATACTCAATGTGCCTGCAAATGTACTTCTATCCTGGATTCCCATATCCAGTAATTATCTGCATCAAAATCAGAGGTTGGTACAGAATACTCACTTTCTTCAAATTTTGTTGTACCTATACATTCCTTTGAAATCCTTGTAACCTGCTTCTTTGACTTTCCCATCTCTATGCTCTGAAAATTGGCTACCAGCGGTTAAGCTGTTACTCAAGGAACCAAGCTCTAATACCAATTGTTGGAAACACTGAGAGCGGGGGTGAATCAGTATTCCTTAGCAATTACCACTTTTAAATATTTTCGGAACATTAGTTAATCTTCAATTATTATTAATGTTTATGCAGTAATAACAGTAAATAAAAGAACACGGTAGAAACAAGAATTTTAGGTGGAAAACCCCCTCCAGGTCAAAAACCACTGAACGCTTTTCTAATAAATTCTTTAATCTTCAGCCCCAAATGAAATGAAAGCAACAACTTCCTAGAATTCTAGAAAAGCATTCTTCTCCAACTCCCACTGGAAGGACGCCCTAATGCCCTGGTTTCTTTAGTAGTCATTTGAATGGATGCCCCAACATCCTAGACCAACCTACCACCCTAAAGTGTTCATAGGCTCCAATTTGTAGGTGACCTCAAGCACCAGCCTACCACCTCCCTACCACCCTATAATGACTTAAATGAGACAAGAGTGTGGATTCCCGTACCAGGGACAACAATCCACGATACAATACGGTTTACAATGATTTTGATTGAACACCCAATCACACTACGACTTGCAACCCAACCATCACATCATCCCAACAGAGACTCCTATACCTCCCAATAATGCCTTTTCGACTCTAAGCAGATTGACTCTTTTACAATAATGATTCTTCCAATGATGACACTTTTACAAATGACGCTTTTACAACTTTACAATGATGACTCTTGGCCTTGACACTTCTTCACAATATACGGATGGTTGTCATGTCTTCAAAGGATGTCCCACTGCAATGCTTCCTTTCATTTGATACTTCTACTCTTGAATTCTTGCTTGAAGTTGTACTTGAATCTTCTTCTACTTGCATGCAAAATTTTCCCAGCGAAACCAATCCCAAAATAAAACAAAATACCTTTCAACTTACCTTTGCATGCAAAACACATGTAAGTGCATAATAATGAATAAATACAAATTAAAATTACAATGTGTACCTGAAGTGTGCTTGTCACTTTTGTTGTTGACTTGTTGCAGCAATAGACAAAGACTCCCACTCTTGATATAGGCCTGGACTCTATGCAAGACTATATCCAAAACTGACCTAAAGATATATAATAAAAACTGATGACAAACCCTAACAAACCCTAGACTTGTGATGGACCAAGTTCTAAGTACAACAACAAAGACCATTCTATCAACTAAGACAAGACAAGTAACATGAACTTACAACATCATATAGATTTAGCAGACTTGGTGTAGCATCAAATGTGTAGTATCAAGAATAGGACATCCGAAATGTGGTATCAAAACTAACTGTGACATACAGAGACATAGAGATATAACCAAGACCCTATATATACTTACGTTGTCCTGCAAAAACATATGTCAGAGATGATACTCAAAATTCAAATGTAAACACTAATTATAAATACCTTGTTGTAGGAGACTTACCCTTGACTATTGATGTGTGGTCCTTAGTGCAGTGATCCTTGAATGCATGTTTTTTCTTTCCTTCTAGGAGCTCGATATTGAATCTGTTGTATCTATGTAATTTTGGATCACCAAGGTCTGAAATTTCGTCCTGTGGTAGCACTCTGAGTCCTCTTTCCAACCCCACAGGTCTGATCAAGATTGGATTCTTCAAGAAAGAGTTATGCCCAATCTCCCACGATGACCAGATTATAGACTGGTTCAGTAGAGCGAACTTATACGAAGTACCACGTGTCACTGTTGCGACCTTCAGCCTTGAAAATGCTACTCAACAAACTACAGTCTGTCCTCTTTCTGTGACTTCTTACGAAATTTGAATCCAATGCTCACAGAGAAAGTTATGACGATTTTCCCTACGTCACCAATTTGACATGGAATTCGGGAGCCTGCAAAAACCCTAACTTCATCAGATCATATCTCCAAAAATATAGTGAACCAAGATCTAAAATTCGGTCATGAGGTTCATCAAGATTTCGGCTGAAATGGCTTTTAATTTCATCTTCTAACGCTTCGCACAAAAAAATAAATAAATAAATAATATAAAAACATAAAATATAAAATATAAATATATATATATATATATATATATATATAATATAATAAATAAATAAATAAATAAAAATATATAATATATATATATATAATATATGAGGGTCATTATTTATATGAATGTATTGAGTTGAGAGGGTCCTCAACAAGTGAACGTTGGAGGGATTTGAGGAGCAAAAAAAAAAAAAAATTAAAAGTTATTGATTATTGACTATTCAATGACCACAACCAGTTATGAGTGTCATGCCACGACCCCATAGGGTTTTAGGCCACTAACTGGGGTTACTAACTTCAAATATGATTATCTCTCAAACCATGAAGAATTACTTTGTGTGCCATATATCAACGGAAACATTTCGACAATTAGAATCCATCTAGAAGATCCTTGACTCAGAATAGAGTAAATTGTCAAGTCAAAATGCCCATGCAAGATCGGTGTAGCCCCTGTTGCTGCTTAGGTTGACATCAATGACAACCACTGATCAACAAGGATTGCTTGTGGGGTGAGAGAATTTTCTCTCTAATTATTTCTGTCAGATACTTGCTGTTTGGATTTCTAATTGGGCATCCATAGATTGTACTCAGATTTCACCGTTGCATAATAATAAAACCCTCAACTTCTGCATCGGTTTTCCCATGTTGGGTTTATCTGAGGACAATTGTCCAAAAATAGCTAAGTCAATTTTTATGTGTCTATGTTAGTGTTTTCTTAGTTTCCAGCGCTATTATTTTCCACAGTGTTTTTTTGAAGATTGCAGTGTGGTTATTTCATTGTTGTTGTAGCAATAAATTGCTAATTTAATTAACATTTAGAAGAAATAATCCCAGTTGTTGCAATAGGATTTTAGACTTGAAATTTTCACATAAGACATATCTCAAACCATATCCCACTGTACCATGCAGGTACCTCAACACACACTTTGCTGCAACCCAATGTATTTGCATCAACTCAACTATATACTAGCTCAAGGTGTTCACTACAAAGCAAATATCCAGCCTGTTGTTAACCAGTTACATCAAGGATCCAATCAACTCCTTGTACATCGTCGGATCCACCAAATCATAATATGAAGCGGAATCACTTAGCTTCTTCATATTAGAAACCATAAGAGTAGCCATGAACTTGAAGTCCATCATACCGAGTCTCCTCAAAATCTATACAATATACTTTCCCTTTCCAAGGAAGATTTCAGCAAGTCTCTATCACACCTCAAATCCTAAGAAATAACACATCAGGCCAAGGTCCTTCATCTCAAATTCCAAGGTCAACTCCCTTTGACACTGAAGTAGGTCTTCCTATGGTAATTCCGATTGTTCCCTCTATCAAGGAAGCAAATCCTCTTGCCACTGTTGCTCCCTTTGTCACGTAAGAAAGTCCTTTTGCCATTGTTCCTCTCTCCGTCACATAAGCAATTCCTTTTGTTGTCCGACATGGTCCCTACAAAGAAGGCATATTTCTCCTAGGGACCTTTTTGTCTTTGAGCATCTTACCAATCTCAACGCATGACATCCTCTTCGAAGATTGTCGTTTCCACTCTACCTAACTATCTACTTCCTCAGAACTGTAAGTTCTTCCAGTCATCTGGCACGATCCTGGATTTCCTAACAATATGTACAATCCTCCCTCTAAAACACCAATCGCTCCTGTTAAGTCTATGCTCGTATCTTTATGTCATACAAGAACCTGACCATCTGACCACTACAGCAAATAATCTCGTCATAGTCCACTCCCTCTTTCTAGGAGAACCCTCTTGCCACAACTTTGCTTTGTCATTCTCGAAGCTGCCATCTACTGCATGAATTATGTTCCTATTCATCCTGTCTGCAAACTCCATTCAGGAGGCCATAGAAGAAAATCATAACCAAGCAAAATACAAGGACAAGAGGCTGAGCAAAAAATAATAATTAAGGGAGAAAAATATGAAGTACTTATCTCTTTGTGGCTTGAGAGGTGTTGACTGCTGGAGTAGCACCTGACGATTATTTGACGACTCCATGCCCAAGGATGATCCCGAAGACACTTGTACCATCAGATGTCATCAGTCAACAGAGTTTTTTAACTCTCCTTCTATCTTCTCATCATATTTCTTCTCTGTACCCAGATTCCACACCCTACGGGGAATTGTAATAAGTGATGCTAGTATGAT
>APFE030255580.1:0-23552 GCA_000404065.3 Pinus taeda
TTTTTTGTTAAAATTTTCCTTATTAAAAAACATAATAATAATAATTTAATGGAAAAAACCTACGGTAGCCTCTCATCTACCGATAATTTTTTGTTAAAATTTTCCTTATTAAAAAACATAATAATAATAATTTAATGGAAAAAACGAAACTACGGTAGCATCTCATCTACCGATAATAAAATAGAAGAGGTTAAACAAAACGAAACTGAGAGGGAAAAAATAGTGGAAAAAAAGGAATAAATAATGTCGATATATTAAAATAGATGGAGTTAAACAAAACTAAACTTAAACTAATAGAAAATATTTAATCGTGTAAATACATACTTCATTTATATAAACAATTTAATAAAGCCTAGGGAGGGTATCTGCAATTCGAGCCGTAGTCTGACCTCATTTGGTCTGGTTTCAGGCTTATGGTTTGAGACTTGCCTAGGGAACGAGGTTTTAAACGATGGAAAACATTGGAGTAAGATGCTGGAGGGTTTTGAGTACCAACAATTTGAAATGACAATTTCCCATATGAGAATATCTTGAAAGATGATTTTTTGTTCATTATTCTTATTGTGATAATAGAGGGTGAGATCAGACAGAAACGAAATCCTTCGCGAAACGCTGAATATTGTATAAATGAAAGGATGAGTGTTTTGATTGAGTCGGAGAGTGGAGCAGAACAAAGCTGGACTAATAATAACATGTACCTCGAACAATGCGTGCGTGTTAAAATATAATAACATAGATAAAATTTGAACTGTTAAAATATAATAACATACATAATCGCTGAACTGAAATCAATAATGACCGGCCGAAATATAATCAACATAGATAAAAACGAACTGAAATCAAAAAATATTTTTGTGGGATAGCTAAAGGTAACTTAAAATTAGAAATCTAGATAGTACAGAGGTGCGAGATAAACAACTGGGGAGTCTCAATATAATAAAAGCTACACTAAAAATAATAATATACAAACTCAAATGCATATTGAATTTGTAAAAATGATTTGCATATTTTTGACTAGATAACACAACTACCTTAGATTTGAACAATAGAACATTAGTTTTGTGCTATAAGAAGATGGTGGAAGGAATTGAGTCACAATTGATAGCTGAATAACAATTCTATAATGTGGAATAAACACTTAAAAGAATCAGGAAACCTAAACATCCAAGAAATCATACCTCTGGCCATTGATGTTGCCCACACTCCAAAACCAAACTTTATGCTACGCTTGAAGCAGTGATTTCTTTTGTTTTCTGATGTGTTTACATGGATTGTTGGCTCGATCAAAACTAGAAGTCTCGAAGTCACAGGTTTCAGTATGACGGAAATCACAAATTTAATAGCATTTTCTTTAATATACAAAATCAATTCTTGGCCATGATAAAGAAGAAAACGAGCTAGCTGGCTGATTCACACGATCAACTTTCAATCCTTAGTGAAGCAAAAAATTTACAACATATTTCAAGCATTGTTGAGGTAGATAAAGACCTTGGAGAGAGAAGCTTCAAAAACTACTCTTCACTAACTCTATTGAACAAATTTCCAACGATTTCAGAAAGGAGAATGTGAGTCTTCTTTGGATTTTCTCAACAAGGATCCTGAATGTAGAGATATTCAGCTCCAACTTGTGAAACCCAAAAGTGAAGCTTTGCAGCCACATGTACATGAAAAGACAAGACCACATGGCGTGTGTAAATAGAAAGCACTAAGGAAGATGCCTGAAGATGGTGAAATGGATTTTGATGGATGGAGAATTGAATGAAGAATTTTGACAATGGAGCTTGCTTCCACACTTCTAGGCGTGACATGAAAAGGAAACTAGCAAACAACTCTATAATTACACCATTTTGAGCCATTGCTTGAGACATCATCATCCATGTGGCACTTCCAAGCTCTACTTACTCTCATTTGATGGTGTAAGGCTGAAGAGGTTGAGTGAGTGAGCTTGGGAACCAAACAGAGGTATTTATAGCCAAGCTTCCATCAAGCTTTAGTTGGCTATGTGTCAAGTGTTCCATAGAACATGGTAGAGAACTACAGTGGGAATAATGGACCAGTCCAAGAGATCCTAACAAGAAATTAATCAAGAGCATATGGTTTTAGTAAATATTGGAATCGACGGCAGATGGTCAGTTGGTTTCTAAATTATCTGGCGGCTGTTATGGACCAAACAGCCGCTATGAGAGCAACATTCTCCCACTGGGTACTTCTAATTTTTTTAATGTTTCATCTTAAAACCCATTGATAATCTGTATTAAGTAATAGATACATGAATCATGGTGATAAGTCGTCTAATGACTAGCATTATCTTCCATGTATTACTATGTATTTATTTCTATTATAATTTATGTTGCAACAATTTCTTAATGAATAAACCTTATTTTTATTCTTGGTCCTACACAGATGAATTCTCTCAAATTAAGCTAAGTGCACATAAGTATGAGAAAAACATCACAATAATTAAGAATTTCATTAAAATAACATTGTCCATACAATGAGAAACTACATAATGGAACCAAGTCCCATATTCATTACATGATCCTTGAATTTAAACGATGGCATGCCCTTAGTCAAAGGATCAGCGATCATCAACTCAGTGCTTACGTGCTCAATGACCACTTTCTTTTCTTTAACATGTTCCCTTAATGTCAATGTGTTTATTTCGACTGCCACTTTTGTTGTTTTTATTCATAAAAACAACCGTTGAAGTGTCGCAATACAATATCAATGGCTTAGAGATAGAATCCATAATTCTAAGCCTAGAAATGAAACTCTTAATTCATACACCATGTAAAGTAGCCTCAAAATAGGAGACGAACTCGGCCTCCATAGTGGAAGTGGTAATTAAGGTCTGCTTGGCACTCCTCGATGATACAGCTCCACCGACGATCATGAAAATGTATCCTGATGTTGATTTGTGTGACTCAACACATCCAACAAAGTTAGAATCTAAGTAGCCAAGTACTTCCAAATTGTTTGTCCATCTATACATAAGCATGTAGTTTTTTCTTCCTTGAAGGTACCTCATTACTTTCTTTTTATCTCTCTAGAGGTCTAAACCTCGATCACTCTGATATCATCCTAACATTCCCACAGCAAATGTAATGTCAGGTCTTGTGTAGACCTGAGCGCACATTAGGTTTCCAACAGCAGAAGCATATGGAATGTTCTTCATTTTTTCCCTTTCAAAGTCGTTCTTTGGGTATTGGTTCAAATTGAACCTATCACCCTTCTGTTATAGACATTTTTGTGCACTTCAACCCCAATCATAAATGTCCATAAACTAAGGGCTCCTAAGTCCCTAAAAGTGTTGCTTCACTGCCTAAAGGAACAAGTTCAGCTGATTACATAATCTCGCAGAAGTTCTCCACTGAAAACTGCTCATAAATGGTCAAAACTAGACCATACTAAAAACCCAATGTAGAGGGTGCGATGCATATCACCTTCCGAGTGTATAGGGTTCGATGCATTCTGAATGGCTCCTATATAGGGTGCGATGGTCGGGAATGGACAAATGGTAGGGACAAAATGCGAGGTGGAAGATCATGGAATCTTCCATAAGCTTCCCCTCTAACACTTGCCTCTCTGTTTTCGAGCAAGGATGAGTAAGAGATCATCATTCTCCAAGTGGAAGCAAGAACTATAAGAGAGAGGACACTAATCAAGACCCTAGAAGATGACTCACATCCCTATAATCATCTATATATGGATCCCTCATCACAGAGATCCCGACGCTGGAATTTTGAATTTTATAGAGAAGTTATGTTGGTTTTCTAGTGTATATTCATATTGTTGGGTGACATAAGTTTACCTGAGGTGAATAAGGGCTTTCTAGCTGGAGGATGATCCTGGGTCAGAACATATGGTTGTAATCCTCTTGCTACCTTTTATCTTAATAATGTTATTCAAGTTTTCTTCCATATTCTTGTATGTTTACTTATATATGCATTTGTATGGTTAACACAAATCTGGTCCTATGTTATTTATGAATATAGATCTTTGTTCTTTGATAGTAGTATGTTTTTGTGATTCCACAGGTGCTCTTTGAAGCTGGGAAAACGAAGAAGAAGTGGCAAAGCTCTATCAAGAAGGAGAGGAAATCAAGCGCAAGAGTAAGGTTGGTCTCATTATTCCACTCCTATCTATTTTCATAAACGAAAATCAAAGTAGACTTTACTTTTTTGTTTCTAAGATAGCTACGAGTCTTAGTGGTAATAGCAGCATCTGAGTGAAGACTATTCCCGGTAACAAAATCGCAAATCCGCTAGCGAGTGACTAGATTGTTTGTTAGCTTATCTTTCTTTCTTTTATAAACTTATAAACGGAGCCTAAAGCCAAGCCAGCTAGCCTTCGAATTGCATTTGTTATACAAATCCAAAGTAGATCAATGTTGCTTCAGTCTATCTCCGGGTTTTGTTTATGAATTAAACAATCGATCTGCAAATAGTATAATTTCCCTAAGTGGTGGCTCTAGTAACCTCTTTAGATCACCCCTGTGTTTTACATATACTAAACATCACTTACTCGGCCTAAATCCCTAAACTGAGTTGCAAATTGTGAGTAAAAACTCATTCAAAGTCTGACACTTGTACCATCGCACCCTGCCTTCAAGGCAGACTTTATGGATTGCACTTCCCCAGTGCAGTAGGTGCACTGCATACTGAATTCACAATGTGACAGGTGCGATGGTCAGGGAAGGTTAACTTTACCTTCAAACTTTGGTTTTTTCCTCACTTTTTTCAGTCCTATTCAGGAGTTTTGCTGTCTGTGGTCAGTGTATCTCTGTGAAAACCCATTCTCTCACATTATTCCGCCTCCATAGTGCAAAGAACTGTAAGTGTTTTTATGTATTGTGCACCATTTTCAGTTCTCTCTTGCAAAAGGTAGCATAGTCGAACTGTCGTTTCTTGATATGAAAGTGTCATAGCTATCATTTTCTGTTTTAGAAGACAATCCCATTGTTCTTGATAGTCAATTATACAGTTACTATTGCATATGATTTTAATTAATAGTTTTCGAAGTGTTGAAAAGTAATTTTCATTTCGAAATCGCAAAGTGTTTGTCTTACCTTCACTTCATTTTTAAAAGAAATTTGTTGAGTATTATCGCTCTGAAAGTAATTCAGATTTTCACATAGCTTTCTTATCATCATGCATACATTAAGAAGGTTGAAAACAAACACATGCATGTGCATTTGCATTTTGACTGCTTGGTTTGATTTAGGATAGTGCATTTAGCGTATGCTATGTGGTCTTTGCTGAAAGATTCTTTCTTTCCTTATTAGCTAGGGTTTTCATTGTCAAAGGAAGATTAAACGTTTTTTTACCATCTTAGACTGCATTTTAGGAATTGTATACACATCACGCGGTGAACCTGAAAGGAAAATTTTTAATCAAGATCAAATTAAAATAAATTTAATGAATCTAACAATGCTTTGGAACCTAATGCACAACATCTAGAGGTCTAGGCTAGAGACATATTCTGGCGTCGTAAAACCTGGTAACTGTTGCTTACATTGTTGGTTGGGTGATTCCTCCACTTTGAGACGACAAGTGCCAGTACGGACTTGTGCTTCCACGTACTGTCGAATATATTTTGGGAGACCACAATAGCCTGCATCCTTTATCCTTAGGAAGTCGTGTCTGCCGCCCTATCGATCGAAATGCACTGAACACAACATTCGAGAAGATTGACTGCCGTACCATAAAAAGTATTCTACAGTTTTGTGATTTGTTTGGTAATCCTCTCTGCCTAGATCTCCAAAGAAGTCCATTTTTCTCCTTTTCAAACTTCTTAAAGGAAAAGTTCCTCTAAGCACTTGTCACTTCAGGCTCAATAAAAATCGAAGGCGGCTAGAGTCATCTTTTGTTTCTTCTCGACTCTTTAAAATTGAGAAAACAAGATGTGTCAAAGCGTCTAAAATTTATTTTAATCGGAATAACATCACAAATTCCCTCATTGGTCTTTAGGTTCAGAAAATGGAGTCTACCAACCAAGGATTTCCCCTTGGAGGAAATCCTAGTCCCTTCTCCTCTTGGGGAGATGTTGGTGCACCGCATATGGCCACATTGTCACTTCCAGGGTTGACAATTGGTTTGCCTGTCTAGCTCTTCTCTACCTCTGTCGTTCAGAATCCTGTAATTCCTGAACAATCAAGTTAGCAACTATATCACACTAGAGTTTCCTCCCAACCTTCTACTTTGTCTGATTCTCCGTCTCCTCCTTCCTCTTTGCTTGATAAAGCCAATAAAGCTAAAAATCAAGTAACTGAGAAGAAGAAGAAGCAGAAAGAGAAAACGGAAAAGAAGAAAAAAGAACCAAAATCGAAAGGGGGCAACAAGGTGTCATCTAGCGAAAATCCTCGCACCGCACCGTCGAAACCTAAATCTCATTATGTCATTTGCAATGGAGACCACTATCACCAAGATTTTCCCTGCATCCCTCGGATCTTAAGGGACTGATCTCCTTGTTTGCATAATATGGTGTCGTCAACCTCTGATGATCACGTTGAATGCACACCATCAACCAGTGAATGTGAAGCACCTGGACAGAAAAGGAATCCCAGATTTCCTTGTAAATTGTGTGAAGGTGATCATTCCGTCCACCATTGTCCCTTCCTTGATGAGGCTAAAAGAGTTTTGGATGATCGTCATGTTTCACCGCTACAGCTTCCTCCTAGATATAAAGAACCCTTGCCAAGTCCTCCACTGGTTGAAAATCTGGCCGGCCCGTCATTGTGGTCGGCTGAAGTGTCTATCATTGAAAATGAACCCTCTGAATCCATACCAGATGAAAATCAAAAGGTCGAGATGGCAGTTGACCCGGTCTTGCCTTCAAAGTGTTCATCTTCGAATGATACCATCACTGAAGAGAAAGAGAACGACACCGTTCAAATTCTTTTCATCAACACAGACTCCGTTGAACTTGTGGGCAGTCCTCCTGTTCCTTTACCGCAGGAAGGAAGTTCATCGGAGTCATATTCGGCTATCTATTCGGTCCCACCTCCAAGCAACCTAGTCATTTCCTTCGACTGGAATCTACTAGGGAGACCCCGTTTACCAGCTAGTGTACAATTCAAAATCATTGTACAAGCTTACATAATGGTCATGGTTGGTACCATCATTGATGAAGGGGCTTCTGTGAGTATTCTTTCCTCAACTACTTGGAAAGTGCTTTGTTCACCATTGCTTTTGCCTGAAATGAGAAATCTGACAGGCTTCGACAAAGGAACCAGTCGACCTTTAGGGATCCTTCCAAATGTGCCCATTACTTTGAGAAGGAAAACCATTCACATGAACATGATGGTAGTTCAAGGACCCTTGGATTATAATCTACTCCTTGGACATGACTCTATTTATTGCATGGGAGCCATCGTCTCCTCACTCTTTAGAGTTTTCCGCACCAGGGTAGAATGGTCAAGCTCGTAGACCAAATGTCATTCCATGGTTCACACATCGCAAATAGTCAAGTGCCATCCCTAAATGGTCTCTTCATGCAAGGAATGTTTCATCGATCTACAGTCTGTCCACCTCATGAGCGCGAGTGATTCAGGAGGATGTGACTGAAACCCAGGGTGCATGCACCCTGGTCTGTTTCGGCAGGGAAACCTTGGGTATAAAGCAGGTTTCTGTGGGGGATATATGACTAGTATCACACCCATCCTCACAGGAAAATGGGATTAGGGTGGAATAAGATACCTTCGTTAAGGTTATGCTGAGTGGCATGTGTTTGCACCACTCCCCTTTTTCTATTTTGGTAGACATCGCCATGAAAGCATTCGGTCCGCTTTGCGGGGAACTTTCTTGGTAACCTGGAAATTTTTCACTATACCTAGGGTCATGCAAGCCTTTTCGCATGCAAGCAAAGAGCGACTATTTATTTTTTAAATTTGTAGAACCTCTAACCCCTTAAACCCGTAAGGCTAGTCGTTTCCTCGCTTTCATAAATAAAGGATTTGGGGCAAAGCTTTAAAATATGTAAACCCCTTCAAAATAACATCTTGAATGAGAAATCCTTATCATACGACTGGCGAGCAGTGTTACCGTAGGGTTCAAGCTCGTTAAAAAATAAACCCCCCACGAGCAGTTTTAGCGCATAGTTCAAGATCGTTAAAAAATAAACATAAGTCATGAGAAAATGTTTCCCCTAGTGTTTAATCTCATTAAAAGATGAACCGGTAAATAACCATCGTGAATGCCTTATCACCATCTTTTGAGCCTTGGTCATGTTCTCATCATCACCTCCACTATGTTTTTAGCTGATCATTCACCCCCATATGATTGTTTACCCCTTCTAGGAACATCTGCGAAGAGTGATTCTATTAGCCATCCTTGTGACACTACCATGATTGGAGAATTCCAAACCTTACTTGGAATCAGCTGCTACCACAAACCATCACTCATTCCTCGAAAATGAGTCTCCTTTAAGCTCTTTTCAACTGACTCGTAAAATATGAATAGATTGCCAAGCGATTGGCCTCTCCAGCTCGTTAAAAGTCATCAAAAGTGTTGTCCCTCCTCCAGATTTTAATCTTTTTGGACCTGAGAGATTATTACACAAAAATATCGAGCGCTTGTCTTGTTCGGCTCGTTAAAACTATCAAAAATTCATCCATTTTGTATTATTTTACACTTTTTCGGACTCAAGGGATTACATGACAAAAAGAATCGTTGGAGTCTCCTTTCTGCTCCTTGCAGACTCTCTAAAATTGAAAGGGACCAAGTTATCTTTTTCATTAAACTTGTTAAAACCAAATAGCGACAAACTAGCCCAAATGGATGAGAACGAGTTTCACTGTCGCTAGGCTTGATAAAATATAGCGACAGGTTCGCCCAAAGGGTGGATTATAGAACAAGTATATGTTATCCTCCTCAAGCTTGACAAAAATAAAGAGGTACTAGTCAGCAATGACTCGGGAAAATTGGGAAGAAAACTTGAAAAAGCTTTATTGGTAGTAAGTCACTCTTGAACATGACACTTTCTTTCCGCATCCATGCCGGATTGGGTTGTTCCGTTCACTAGTCATCGCCATTGGTCCATCACACCATCCATTTTTGGGGTTAACGCTACCAATCCATCGTCTGTGTCACCGATAGGTTCAAGTGAAGTCATTCAGACAATTCACCTGTGTCTTACCCACTACAATACATTCATGCTCCATTCCTTCATGACCACCACACTGGACCCTGTATCATCAGATTGTTTTTACCTCCAAAATCATTTGCTTCGTTCCGTGTCGCTGATGTGGGATTCATTAAGGCCCTCCTGCGATGGGTCACTTCTTGTTGACATCAGCACATTATCTAAGAGGTTGACTTAGGAACAACCCTTTCAGTACTTTGAAGCTTGCATTCCTCAAGGACAAGTTTCTCACTTTTGGCAACAGGTTTACATTAATGGCCTTCAACCGAGAGATTTTACGTGGTGTTTGATGCCAAGTCCTTTTTCACACCACGTGCAATGTATTGTAGTACAATTCAATTGTCCTTGATTCCTCTCACGCCTGTTAACAACTTACATCATTGGCTGGTAATCAGGCGATGTCTTTCCATGTTCAACTCCAGAACATTTTTCACATGGATCGACTTGTACTCCGAGTGAAGATTGAACAAGTTTTGAAGACCTTGGATCTAGTTTCATCCATCCGAGCTGCGATATATTCGTGAATATAAAGAAATCAAGTGTACATAACTGCCGAACAGATGATCATCCAAATCAAATGATGATGAGTCAAAATCATCAGTCTGCCACACAGATGATTGTCTGTCCTATGTACATGAAAATGAATTTATAAAGTTGAGCATGGGAATACCCGCCTTAGCTAGATCATGAAAAAATGTTGTCAAAATAATGTATTGTATTGTATCTTATTACAGGTCGCCTCCCAGCTCGAAAAAACTTTGGATCCTCATAGTAAAGCATTTCACGCGACATCAAAAATATTAACGACTTCATGCTTTAGGGGGCAACTATTATAGACATTTTTGGGCACTTCAACCATAATCATAAATGTCCATAAACTGAGGGCTCCTAAGTCCCTAAATGTGTTTCTTGACTGCCTAAAGGAACAAGGTCAGTTGATTACATCATCTCCCAGAAGTTCTCCACTGAAAACTTCTCATAAATGGTCAAAGTTGGACCATACTAAAAACCCAGTGCAGAGGATGCGATGTACATCATCTTCCGAGTGTATAGGGTGTGATGCATACTGAATGGCTCCTCTGTAGGGTGCGATGGTCAGGAATGGAAAAATGGCAGGGACAAAATGCGAGGTGGAAGATCATGGAATCTTCCAGAAGCTTCCCCTCTGACACTTGCTTCTCTGTTTTCGACCAAGGATGAGTAAGAGATCATAATTCTCCAAGTGGAAGAAGGAACTATCATAGAGAGGACACTAATCAAGACCCCGGAAGATGACTCACCTCCCTATAATCATCTATATATGGATCCCTCATCACAGAGATCCACAGGCTGGAATTTTGTATCTTATAGAGAAGTTTTGTTTGTTTTCTGGTGTATATTCATAGTGTTAGGTGATCTAAGCTTTTCTTGAGGTGAAGAAGGGCTTTCTAGCTAGAGGATGATGTTGGGTTAGAACATATGGTTGTAATCCTCTTGCAACTTTTTATCTTAATAAAGCTATTCAAGTTTTCCTCCATATTCTTGTATGTTTACTTATATATGCATTTCTATGGTTAAAACACATCTGGTCCTGTGTTATTTATGAATATAGATCTTTGTTCTTCGATAGTAGTATGTTGCTATGATTCCACAAGTGCTCTTTGAAGCTGGGCAGACAAAGAAGAAGTCGCAAAGCTCTATCAGGAAGGAGAGGAAATCAAGCGCAAAACTAAGGTTGGTCTCCTTGTTCCACTCATATCTATTTTTATAAAGGAAAGCGAAAGTAGACTTTACTTATTTGTTTCTGAGATAGCCACCAGTATTAGTGGGAATAGAAGCATCCGAGTGGACACTATTCTTGGAAACACTTCACAATGGGAGCTACACTTGGTGAACAATCATTCATCCAAAATATCTCTAAAATTTTATTAATATAGGTTTCCTGAGACAACACAAGATGCCTCGAAATCTGCCTCTATGGATCTTAATGCCAATGACATAAGATGCCTCACCCATATCCTTCATATCGAAATGTTTAGAGAGGAATTTTTTCACCTCATGTAGCAAACCCTTATCATTGGTTGCTAGGAAAATGTCATCCACATATATAATAAGAAAACAGATTTTACTCCCACTGAGTTTTAGGTATATACATTGATCCATAATGATTTCTACAAAACTAAATGAAGAAATTACATTATGGAATTTCAAATACCATTGGTAGGATGCTTGCTTTAAACTGTATAAGGATTTCTTGAGCTTGCAAACCAATTGCTCACCATCACTAGAGGGGAATCCTTCAAGTTGTTTCATGTAAACCTCCTACTCTAGATCTCCATTGAGAAATCTTGTTTTAACATCCATTTTTTGCAAGTCCAAGTGAAAATGGGCTATTAATGCCATCATAACATGCAAGGAATCCTACTTAGATATAGGAGAGCAAGTCTCTGTGTAATTGATTCCTTCATTCTAAGTGAATCCCTTAGCAACAAGTCTTTCCTTGTATCTCTCAATGTTGCCCAATGAGTCTTTGTTTGTCTTAAAGACCAATTTACATCCAATGGATTTTGCACAATTAGGCAACTCAACAAGATCCCAGACTTCATTACTCTTTATAGAGTTCATCTCATTCTTCATGGCATCATACCATAATTTTGATTCTTTGCAACTCATGGCTTGTGAAAAGGACTAAGGATCATTTTTTGCTCCAATGTTGTAGTCATATTCTTGCAGATTCACAATATAATCATCAAAAATTGTTGATCTCTTTGGTCTAATAGATCTTATTAATGTTGTACCATTATCTTCCTGAGAAGTATGTGGTTCAACTTGTTGTTCAAAAGTTCTTGGCAACTCTTGAACTACCTGATCTACTGGAATGTCATCAACATCTTGTGGAACTTCAACAATTGGTTTTTCAGCACCAATTTGTACTTTAGGGGTGCTATGAACAATAACCAATTAATCACTTGAGGTGGAAGGTTGAGATTCTGAATGATCCTTCTCAAAAGCTATGTTCCTTATTTTATCGCTCCCATTGATCAAGTCATTTTCAAGAAACTTTGCATTTCTTGATTCCACAATCCTAGTGTTGTGACATGGATAGTAAAATATGTAACCTTTAGACCTTTTAGCATATCCAATGAAATACCCACTAATGGTCCTTGGGTCCAGCTTCTTCTCTTGTGGATTATATATTCTCACTTTAGACGGGCATCCCCAAATGTGCATATGTCGCAAACTCAGTTTCCAACCTTTCCATAATTCAAATGGTCTTTTAGGAACAACCTTGGTTAGAAATCGAATTAATATATACATTGTCATCTTAAATGCTTCAGTCCATAAGGATTTAGGAAGATTGGAGCTGCCAAGCATACTCTGCACCATGTCCAATAATGTTCGATTTCTTCTTTCTGCTACACCATTCTAGTCGGATGAACCAGGCATGGTGTATTAGGCAACAATTCCATGCTCTTGAAGAAATTTTGCAAATGGCCCATGTGCTTGTCCATATTCTATGTATCTACTATAATATTCTCCACCTCTATCTGATCTCATGATCTTAATTTACTTGCCGCATTGTTTCTCTAATTTAGCCTTAAAGATATTAAAGGCATCTAATGCTTCATTCCTTTTATGAAGCATGTAGAGATACATATATCGTGAGTAATCATCTATAAAAGGGAGGAGGTATCTCTGACCATGTGAGTCCATGTCTGGACTACATATATCAGTATGTATGATCTCTAATATGTTTGAACTCCTATTGGCACCTTTCTTTGACTTGTTGGTCTGCTTTCCCTTTATGCAGTCCATACAAGTCTCAAAATCAGTAAAATTCACGGTATTAAGTACCCCTTCACTTATTAATATTTTAATTCTTTCTACGGAGATATGACCTAATCTCCAGTGCCATAATTTAGAGGAATCTTCATTAATAGCACATCTTTTAGTGCTAGTGTGAACATGCGTTGAACCATAAGTGACATTGTTTTGTAAATTAATACAGTAGAGACCATTAGACAAAATACCATTCCCAACACAATCATATTTATAAAATAAACTGAAAGGTATTTCTAAAAAGTTGAAAGAATATCCAAAATGTACAAGTCTTCAAATTGAAATCAAGTTTCTATAAAAACTTGGAACATAAATGGTCTTTTCTAATTCTAAAACAAAACCACTAGTTAAAGTTAAAAAGCATGTTCCTATAGCTTCCACATGTGAGTCCACCTTGTTTCTTGATAAGATGCTTTGCTCACTTCCCACTGGCTTCCTTAGGTTTTTCAAACCCTGCAAGGAATTCAAAATGTGAATTGTTGATCCAGAATCAATCCACTAGGTGTTAATATTGACATTAACCATATTAGATTCATAACAAACAAACGAGATTGAATTACCTTTGTTTGCAAGCCATTTCCAAAATTTGGCGTATTCCTTCTTCATGTGTCCCTCTTTTTTTATACAAGAAACACTTGGAATCCTTCTTGATATTGGCTTGGGGAGGTACTTTACCTTTCCCTTTCTAATTGGCTTGAGATTCTCCCTTTCCACGCGTTACTAGCATTGCACTTTCTGCTAGTTCCATCACGAGCCTCCCTTCCTCTTGAACACACATGGTCATGAGTTAATTAATTGACCATTTATCTTTATGTGTGTTGTATGAGATTTTGAAGGGTCCGTATTGGTGTGGAAGGGTGTTCAGAATGTAGTGCACCAGGAAGGACTCTGAAATTTCAACCTCAAGTTTCTTCAATTGAGCCATAGTGTCCCTCATTTGCATGATGTGCTCGCGTACACCTTTCGCACTAGTGAGCCTTAGGGATAAGAAATTCATTATTAGGGTGCTTTCTAGTGCCTTCTCTTATGTGACGAACTGATCATCAATGGCTTTCAGTAAGTTTCATACTTTTTTGTGCTAATCAATGGAACCACAAATACCAGCCGAAATTTTAGTCTTAATGAACATCATTCTTAGGCGATTACATCACTCCCATCATTCATGAGGCATGATGTCCACTGCAGTGCTGGTATTAGTGAGTGTCGGTGGTTCATCTTTCCTAATAGCATAGTCTATGTCCATCCACCCCAAACGAAGGAGAACTCTCTCCTTCCAGAACTTAAAGTTATCTGCCTCAAGTTCGAGGATATCACAACAAATATCAAAGAAATTTGCAGGTTGTACAACTGTATCAAGTTAAAAATCACATCCTTATGTTAAAAGTGAGGCCTAAAAATAACATTTCATGCTTTACCAATGTAAACAATGTCTAAAATTGAATCTAATGACATACAAATTGCCTGTGGGATAAATTTTTAGTTCAAGCAGATTCAATGATTCTTTATGATAGAATTTATCAAATTATTCACTTAATTCATAATTCTAAAGGGTATATTATGACTATAATTTGATATAAATTCTATCTTAGATTTGAACTTTATGATAAAATTGTTATTTCATAATTCTTGTGGGTAAGTTATGAATATTTTATCCTAATTAATTATATAAATATAATAAAAAATCCTCTCGGATAAAATTTATTATATTTAGTATAATTAATTACAATTAATGTCTAAATATTCTTTATGTGATCCTAATCAATCATAATATATAATATTATTTAATTAGAGATGATGTGGCTATTCTCTAATCAATTAAAAATTATATGGATCACTAGACATTATTTCTTTTATGCACAAAATTTAACTTGATATGAGAATAATTATAAATTGCATAAATAAAACTATAATATTCATGCATAATCATTCAATAATGGGTCTCTTATACTCATCCAAAATAGCATGTATTAATTAGAGTAGAAATAATCAATTCCTGCAAATTAAATATGAGCATAGCTATAAATTTGCACAATAATTATCCAATTATCTAAATTGCATATAATTAAACCAAATAAATATTATAGGCATAAAAATTGAGCAAAATTAGACATATTTCCAATTAAATGCCTTAATTCAAAAAATTCTCAAAATATGGCATTTAGCCAAACAGAGCATGTCTATAAACACCAAGGTAGAGATAAAAAATGCTTTGATACCAACTGATAGCTAAATATCGATTCTATAATGCGGAATAAACACTTAAAAGAATTTGAAAACTTTAACACCCAAGAAATCATACCTCTAGCCATTGATGTTGCTCACACTCCAAAACCAATCTTTCTGCTATGCTTGAGGCAGTCCCTTCTTTTGTTTTCTGATCTGTTTACATGTGTTGTTGGCTCAATCAAAACCGGTAGTCTGGAAGTCACAGGTTCCAGTCTGACGGAAATCACAAATTTAACATCATTTTATTTAATATACAAAATCAACTCTTGGCCATGACAAAGCAAAAAACGAGCCAGTTAACTGATTCACACAATCAACTTTCAATCCTTAGTGAAGCAAAAAATTTACAACATCTTTCAAGCGTTGCTGAGGCAGATAAAGACCTTGGAGAGAAAAGCTTCAAAAACTACTCTTCACTCACTCGATTGAACAAATGTCCAACGATTTCAGAAAGAAGACAATGTGAGTCTTCTTTGGATTTTCTCAACAAGGATCCTGAATCTAGAGATATTTAGCTCCAACTTCTGAAGCCCAAAAGTCAAGCTTTGCAATCACATGTACATGAAAAAACAAAACTAGACGGCGTGTGTAAACAGAAAGCACTAAGGAAGATGCCTGAAGATGGTGACATGGATTTTGATGGATGGAGAATTGAATGAAGAATTTTAACAATGGAGCTTGCTTCCACACTTCCAGGCGTGACATGAAAAGACAGCTGGCAAACAGCTCTGTAATTATGCGATTTTTGAGCCACTGCGTGAGAGATCATCATCCGTGTGGAATTTCCAAGCTCTGCTTACTCTCATTTGATGGTGAAAGGCTGAATGGGTTGAGTGAGTGAGCTTGTGGACCAAACAGAAGTATTTATAGCCAAGCTTCCATGAAGCTTTAGTTGGCTATGTGTTAAGTGTTCCACATAACATGGTAGAGAACTGCAGTGGGAGTAATGGACTACTCCAAGAGCTCCCAACAAGAAATTATCAACAACAGATGGTTTTAGTAAATACTGGAATCAGTGGCAGATGGTCAGTTGGTTTTTGAATTATTGACGGTTGTTATGGACCAAATAGCCATTATGGGAGCAACAACAAATTGATTGAAATTGTTTGGTAGTGTTTATGAATTCGCTTGCCCGTCTGTTTGAAATAGTAGATTTCTTGAAGGACCTTGAGCAACAACTATTTTTTGTAACATAGGAGGCCCAGATCCCCCAAACAGATCAAAGAATATTCTATAGCTTGGACAAATAAACACTGTTACATACAGAATGGATGAAGAACGAGTTGTAAACCCCATTACAATAGATTCATAAACATCTAAAGACACAGATGCATAAGATATTGTAATGACTCTGTTATAGTCTACTGTTTTCAGAATCATTCCTTTTTTTCTTTTCTCTCAAGGGTGCGCTTTCTTATGCGCTTTGTTATAATGGCAAGCTCATTATCTTTTGTGCTTTCTTGTTTTTAAAATCTTTTTTTTCTCTTAGCTTTTTTCTTTCTTGTGATTAGAATCATTTCTCCTTGCTTTTTATGAGCTTTTTCACTTTATTTTATCAAGAGGCTCATCGAATTTTTTTGGCTTTCTTGATTTTGTGCTTAGAATCCTTTCTCATGAGCTTTTTCGAATTTTTTGTGCTTTCTTGATTTTCCGATCGATTCTTTTTGGGTGCTTTCTTGATTTTCAGTTGTTTCATTTTCTATTTAGTTTTATTCATCTTTCGACGGTTGTTTGGTTATCTATCCTTTTTATTTTCCATACTTTCTTGATTTTTTTTTTTCGGTGTGTCGTTTTCTATGCTTTCTTGATTTTTCTAGTTCATGTTTCATTTTCTCGTTCATTTTATTCATCTGCGTTTTTCTAGAAGTCTCTTGTTTGGTTATTTGTTTTTTTTCTTTGCATTGTAGTTTTTTCTTTTATTTATTTATTTATTTATCATATAAATATTACCAATATAGGTTTTTATTTATTTAAATATATATTTGTAGATATAATATATAAATTTTATTTATTAAATAAATATTTCAGTGTTTTGTTTTTTTATGTTTTTCTTTTAATTTTTGTGTTTTTTTTCAATTTGTCAATTATGAAAGAAAATAAATAAAATATATTTTTTCAAAATATAAAAAAAAAAAATACAACTTACATAGAAATATTATTATTTTTTAATTAGTATACTAATCATTATTAATATTTAATTTATGTTATTCTATATTAATAATTTTAATTTTTGTATCAAAATTTTAAGTTTTTAATTTTTATTCCAATAGGCCTCCCCTTATTGGAATTGGCCATTTGAATCTTTTTTTTAATTAATAATTTCGAGATTATTGTTTAAATTCAAAAATACCAACATATTCTCATCATCCCCACTACATCAACAAATGGAATTAAGGTGTTTAAATTTTGTTTAAAATAGTCTTTTACCAAATGATGATTAAAAACCTAATGTGCCTATTACTTATCACCACTTATAAGAAATAGAGAAACATGAAAACCCTTATCAAGATTAGAGAAAAATGAAATTCAAAATGAAAAACAAATATTAAAACTTGGCTACCCTGTTACATTCTAATTAGCTTGACTTTCAATTTAAATGGTGCCAAACCTCGCTTCTTCCTAAACTAGAAAGATGATGAAACATGGCTGCATTCTTTTTGAATCATATAGTTGTGGCTTACATTATATTTTTTTAAATGTGTTTACCTTTCAATTTAAATGGTTCCAAACGTGACTGCATTTCTTTTGAACCATATAGAAGTGAGTTACATTATATTTTTTGAAATGGGTTTTTTTCAAACTTCCAAATGAAATGGTGTCAAATTTGGCTTCATTCTCAACCAAAGAAATATTTTTAAAAAATGAAAAGTGGTTGCTTTCTCTATAAAAGCTATAGTAGTGGCCTATATTATATTTTGAAACATGTTTGTTTAACAAATTTGAAATTTTTTAGCAAGCATTAGGGGAAGTGAAACGAGTTTCTGATTGTTGTTATATTCATCAAACTTTTCTTTTCAATTCTAAAATGAGAGTTTTCCTTTTGTAATTTTCATTTATCTTTTCCAATTTTTATTATGATAAAGGGTTTTTTTACGTTCTAGTAATTTTTTCTTGTTTTTGTTGCTTGGTTTGTTATGGTTTGAAGAGGAGTGTTATTTATTTTTTGTGAGGGTTTTAATGTTAACTTTATAGGTTTTAATGGCTCCTCCAAGGTTTTGGCTTTATAGATTAGGAATCCATAACATGTATCACATCTTTAAGAGTGTTATGAATATATAAGGCTCACTACCTGAAGAAGAGTTTAACAAAGTACAACATTTGTTCCTATGGAGAACTTAGGCTAAAGGGCTGGAAAGGAAAAGAAACAATGAAAGGCAGGTCAACCAAGGTGTCAAAACTAGGAAAACCACACCAGGACTAGCTCCTAGAAATCCTCGAAGGAAAAGAGGCAGAAAAAAGAAGAATGAGTTATTGATGGAATGTGGAAAACTAATGATAGATTCAGGTAAGATGAAAGATGTAACCAGCTACTCCTTTACAAATCTTTCATACTAAACTTCACATCTTGGAATATCAGAGGTCTGGGAAGTAAAAAGAAACAAAGGATACTTAGCAATAAAATTAAACAAGAAGCTTTGAATATGATCTTTATCCAAGAAACTAAATGTTCCATTAAAAAAAAATAAAATAAATAAACAGTAAGTTGCTCAAAAAATATGAGTTTCTAGAAGTCAAAGCAGATAAAACAACAGGAGGAATACATACTCTTTGGAACCCCCAAATATTAGCATAATAGATGTTGAGGCATCTAGGAATTATTTATCAATGGTTTTTTAGCCTGTGGGAGATAGGGAGATTTATTTAATTACAAATATTTATGGCCCTCAAAGACCAGATGATAAACTCAAGCTTCTAGAATCTCTTGTATAACTAAGAGATAGACACACAAGAGTACTGTGGTTTATGGGTGGGGACTTCAACATGATCAAATCATTGTCGGAGAAAAAAGGTGGGACCAGAAATTTAAGCAAAGACTCTATGGCATTTTATAATTTTATAGACAACATGAAGCTAGTTGAAAATGATATGAGTAATGGCCTCTTTACATGGAACAACAAGAGGGGAGGAGAGTCTCAAGTAGCCTCAAAGTTAGACAGATTCATAATCTCAGAGGACCTTATGCTCACAGACAAGGAAATGACAATGAGAATTCTCCCCTTTGGTGGCTTGCACCATTGCCCTGTCCAACTTGAGGTTCAATGCATTGGCACCCCTAAGAACAAACCTTTTAGATTTTAGAATATCTAGCCCACCCACCCATATTTTATGAAAACCATTGCAAAATGGTGGATAAAAGATCTGCATATTCAGGGAATGAGAATGTTTCTTCTACACAAAAGACTAAAACATATCAAGCTCAGACTCAAAGATTGGAACAAGAATGAATTTGGGAATATTTTTGAAGCAAAAAAATCTATTGAAGGTAAAATGCAGGAACTCAATGAAGCCCTTACCACAGATGGCTTTGATAGAGCCAGAAATGATCAAACCACCAAGCATCATCAAGGCTGGGAGAACTTATGTAAACAAGAGGAGATATTTTGGAGACAAAAAACAAGAGTTCAATGGCTAAAATAAGGAGAGATAAACACTAGGTTTTTCCACAAATCCACAATGGAGAACAGGTCTCATAACAGGATCTCACCGATCAAGGACTTCAAAGGTCAACTACTCAATACCCATGAAGAAATAGAAGCTATGTTGGTTCAGCACTTTCGAAGCATCGCATAAGAGACCATCTTAGACAGGGCTCATTTCATCGGGGACTTAACAAAGCACATACCTAAGCTAGTAACAAGAGAGGATAATTTCAATCTCATTAGGCCAGTGACTGAAGAGGAGGTTAGTGATGTCATTAAAGAAATGAAAAAAGGTAAAGCACCAGGCCGTCATGTTTTCAATGTCAATTTCTTTAAAGCTTGCTAGAACATTGTCAAGAAAAGTATTCTGAATGTCATGGAGGACTCCAAGATGAATATAACCATTTTGAAAGAACTCAATAAATCCTTCATATCTTTGATCCCCAAACAAGACATTGGTCTCACTCTAGACAGATTAAAACCCATAGCTTTATGCAATGTGCTGTACAAGATAATATCCAAAGTTATTGCCAACAGACTCAAACCTCTTCTTCCTACTCTAGTTGTTGTGGAGCGAACAGGATATGTGGAGGGTATACAAATTCTCAATAACATCATTCAACCACATTAGGTGGTTCACTCATTGTTAAGCAATAGGAAGGTTGAAATGATTATGCAATTGGACCTAACCAAAGCTTATGACAAGTTGAATTTTACTTATATCATGAAGGTCCTTCTAGTCTTTTGATTTGACCATAACTGGGTAAGATGGGTAATGGCCCTGGTGACTTCATCTAGCTTTTCAATTCTGGTTAATGGTTATCCATCCAAGACGTTTACTCCTACAATAGGCCTCAGGCAAGGAAGGACTTGGTCGAACTATCAAGCATACTAGAGAAGTGGGTACCATCAAGGGTCTCTAACTCTCTGAGACTGGACAGGCTTTGACCCATCAAAATCTTTTGATGACACCATGCTATAGGGCATTCCCACAGTCAAAGAAGTGCTTGCTTATAAACAAATCCTGAGTGACTTTTCCAAGGCTATGGGTACAGAGGTAAATCTCTCCAAGTCTAAGATTTTCTTTTTTAACACTAATATTCCTATTCAGAGGAACATCTCAATAATTATGGGCTTTCAAAGAGATATCCTTCCTTCCAAAGATATGGGAGCTCTAGTAACTGATGAACCTTTGCACAAGAGTATTTGGGAGATGGTGATTAACAAGATGTAGGATAAAACCTAGAAATGGACTATTATATCTTTGAACTTGGCAGGCCGGCTAGTGCTTACAAAATTTGTACTTCAATTAATCCCCATCTTCTTTCTTTCAGCCCTTCCAGCTCCCAAAGGAGTCTTGCATCAATTTAGAACCATTCAATGAAACTTTATTTGGGGTAAGGGGGAGGAAATAAAGTTTATAAAATTATTATTTCTATTATTAATGAAACAAATTTAAAATAGTCTTAATAAAAGAAAGTTTAGTATGCTTATGAAGACATGTAAAAATGAAGGTCGACAGAGGCGTCTTGTTGGTAAATTTATACTCATCAAGGCGGTGAGGTCTTGTGCTCAAACCTAAGCGAGGGCGTTGACTAGTCACAAGGAGTGACTTGCCTAGGCCAAGCTCGCTCATCTTTTAAGGTTGGCATAGGCAGCTGGTTGGTAAAGTCGGACTCGTAAAGATGGTGAGGTCTTCTCGTCAAACCTTGGTGATGGCGTTGACTAGTCGTGAGGAGTGACTTGCCTTGGCCAAGCCCGCTCACCTTTTAAGGTCGGCGGAGGCAGCTGGTTGGTAAAGTCAGACTCGTAAAGACGGCGAGGTCTTGTGCTCAAACCTGAGCAAGGGCATTGACTAGTTGCGAGGAGTGACTTGTTTGGGCCAAGCCCGTTCACCTTTCACCTGCAAAGGTTTGGTCTCGTGACCATTGGATGATCTTCTAAGTCATCTGTGCCATTATGGAGGTTACGAGTTCGAGTCTCATCTTAACCGAGGTCCATTCTTGTGGGCTAGATGGTTCCTCCTAGAGGTTATAGTGGTAGCTAGTGGGATTCAACCCTGTGTAACATGAGTACGACACCACCATCGTTACTGATTCTGCTAGTCAACAAAAAAAGAAAAAAACATGTAACCATGGTCTAATTTGTTATGATAAATTAGTTAATGTACACTACAACTCCTTTTTTTAAATTTCAATGCAATAAAATTCCAATCCAGTACACTTGTTAAATAATAGCTCACATAGTGGAGGAAGGAGTTTCAAATATAGGTTTTGAATTTTAGATTGAGGTGAAATTTTCTATGAGAGTTTAGCCAATGTACGGTACAACTCTTCTTGCAAAAGTGTAATGTAATAGAATTGCAATGTAATACACTTGTTAAACAATGACTAACATAGTGCACAAATAATTGAGGTTTTGAGTTTTAAATTAAGGTTTAATTAAAAATAATCAAATAAATTTCAAATTTAGGTTTTGAGTTTTAGATTAAACTTTAATTAAAAATAACCAGCGTAAATAGTTATATTATAAAACTAAAGTAAACAAGTATTAGTTATTAGTGATTGAAGATTTTTTATAAAAGCAAGTTTGGTTTCTTTTAGTATTACAATAATAATACATAATAATAAAATAATAAATTTTATTAAGAATACAAATATTAAAATAATAATTAATTAAAATAATAAGAATTAAGAATCTATATTTTTAAATAAAAATTAAAATATTAAAAGATAACTCAACTATAAAATATTAACTAATATACTAAATCACAATCAATAATTATAGTACAATAAACAATAAAATAAGCTTAATAAATATACTCTATAACATTAGGTTTGTTATTAATATATTATTATCTATAAGTACAATTATTACACATATATTACTATATCAAAAATTATTCCCATGGGGCTTTGGATTTACGGTGAATGGGTGCATTGTTGAGGCACTCCTTGCGATAGGTCACCGGTTCAAATCCCCCGTGGGTGCTTAGATAATTCTTCTAATATTAATAGCAATTAAGCTATAATATTACATTAATAAAATTTATGTATTATCATTACTATTCATAAACAATGTTCATAATAGTTACGTTTTATACATTAATAATAATAAAATATAATATTGACATTACAAATATTCACATTAATGTTCTTAATGATAACGTTAAAATATTGTTAATTATTTCATATAATAATTATTTATGTAATAATTTTATATATTTTGTTAACTAGCTCAAATTGTTAATGTGACTAACATAATCATTAATGGTTAACTTTAATTAATTATAATTTCTCATTTTCAATCTTATTAAACACTAACAGTTATAGTAGGTTGTAATTAATCATTTATTACTGTATTAAGACACATAAAGTATTAATAGTTTGATTATTAACTAATATAAAACCATAATTTATGAATATCAATACTATTGATTATTTATTAATATTATTGCGTTAACTCCTTAATATAAGTAATATAAATAACATATATAAAACCGTGTGTGTGTGTATAACTTTTGCAACCATAGTTGTAACCCATCCTAAAATGGTTACTATGTACATATATTATAGATATATTCTAGAACCATTGCTGGAGCTTTGGAGGCATAACTATAACACTTAACTTTTCATTTGATGACATGTTTTAAATGACAAGTTTTAACATTTAAATATAAAATTACATTTTTTAATATAATATAATATGACACATTGTTTATATATA
>APFE030255582.1:943-29512 GCA_000404065.3 Pinus taeda
ATATGCAGGATAGTAAACCGGTGAAGGTTCCTATTCCTATAGGCATGAGGTTATCTGCTGAACAGTGTCCCAAGACACAAGAAGAGGAAGAGGACATGTCCTGTGTTTCATATGCAAGTGCAGTCGGTAGCTTGATGTATGCAATGGTTTGTACTAGACCATACATTGCACATGCAGTGGGAGTATTGAGCAAGTTTATGTCAAAACCAGGGAAGGAGCACTGGACAGCAGTGAAGCGGGTTTTCAGGTATTTTCGTGGCACTAGTGGTTATGGTTTGTGCTACTAAGGAAGACCAGGATTGGATAGAGTGTTGGATATTCATGGCTTTTTTGATGCAGACTAGGCTGGAGATCTCGATCAGAGAAGATCTACAAGTGGGTATGTGTTTAACCTATTTGGAGGTGCAATCCGTTGGATGAGTAAGAAACAATCTGTAGTGGCACTATCAACTACAGAGGCAGAATACATGGCAGCCACTCATGCAAGAAAGGAAGCAGGCTGATTGGAGAGATTGTGTTCAAGTATGGGGTTAGTACATGGAGCTATAAGGATAGACTGTGACAGCCAAAGTGAAATTTTCTTGGCAAAGAACTCTGCTTATCATTTAAAGACAAAGCACATTGATGTTCAGTATCACTTTGTGAGGGATATGATAGAAGATAAAAAGGTGTTGCTCATAAAGGTGGACACTTTGAAGAATACTGCAAATGCATTGACAAAATCTGTGAGCTCTGAGAAGTTATTTTGATGTAGAGAAACAATGGGCGTTTCAGGGCTGAAAAAAATGACTAAGCTCTCCTGTGGCCCCCTGTGGAAAGAAAACAACAAGTGGGAGATTATTGGGTTGTGTTATATTCTTTCCACAACTAACCTACGTAGTGAACCGGGGGGTTAGAGGGGGGCGGGTAGTCCCCCTCTACAGGGTCCGGGGCAACGGCCTGGGAAATTTTTTTTTTGACCCTATATTAGGTTGGGTGAACCTACCTATGGTTTTTCGGTCCATGGTTTTGGACGCGATGGTTTTTCGGTCCATGGTATTAGATGCTTCGGTGTGTATAAATATGTATTGTAACAATGGAAAGAATATAATGAAAAATCAAGCTGGTAGTCCCGGTTTTGGGATCAAGTGGGAAATCTCTGTGTATATGTGTTTTATGTGTTATGCTCTCGCACTTTTATTTTTCCTGTGATTTAGAATTCGTATGCAGGGAATTTCTATACGAGGTTAAAACCTACAATACGTACAAGGGGGGCATGTGAGAGCAACCCCAAAATTTAGGGAACTTCAGGGGGATTAAGTGTATCAATGTGTGTGTGTGTGTGTGCGTGTAATAAACTATGAGCGTCATTTTTATGGAAATTGTATCAACCGAACTAGGAGATAATTAAGAATTGGCTTAATTGTCTTTGTATCATAATTTAATTTGTATATATACTATAGACTCTAAACACATTGTCTTAAGTACAATAAGAAATAACTTCATCTTAGCTAAAAACTAAGGCACTTCATCATGCCATTTTCCATGTTTCCTTAAGATGGATATTAATGTAAAATGTATGGGATATACCTCATCCAATCCATTTAAATCAACTTAATAGTTTTCCAATTGCAACCATTGTTATTGACAAGATATATTTGTCTTTTAGATTATACTTGGCTCAGATCTTAGTGCTTCTAATTATGGCCAATCAATAAATATTGGCATATAAATGGTCATAAAATCATGCAAACTACCTTTAATGTAATTTTCCCAATAGTTTACCTCTATAACAACCTCCTCTCAGGCCTACCCAAAGTAACCATGCCAATAGGGTAAACGTGAGACGAGAGGCTACTATGATCATATTCGACCTGCTATGTGACATCAAGGAAGTGGAATCTATGGAACATCACACACAATTATCCAAAATCATCAATAGAACCCTCCGAAGACAAGTCAAACACTCAAGCAACATGTCCCTAGGTCCCACTATTATTTTAGGTCTCTTAAGCCATATTTGCTCTCATTCTATGGGTAGGGGAGCAACCCTAAACCCAAAGTCACTCTCATAGGCCTCCCTACCAATGACTGTGGAAAAACTTGCCAAATATGTTCTAGTCACCTAAGGAATTAAGCTACTTTTTCAAGTCCAAATCCCATGGCACTGCCCATAATGTAATGAAAGCTCATATTGAAGTAAAGTATAGGGAAACAATGATGAAAAATTAAATAGTTAATCAAGACCTTAACCAGATCTCTACTAACCATGACATACATTTCGTCAAACATATCATCGACATGTAACCTATAGGTGTAAGAAACATAATTACATGTAGGGATCACATACTTATCTAAGAATTGCTATGAACCATTATTCCCTTATGCCATTTGCTGCATATTCCTTAATGTATGCCAAATCATATACCAAATCATATATCAAAACATATACTAAACACCATGTCCAATCATATATCAAAAACATCATATAGCATACTCCAAACCATCATAAAGCATATATCAACCACCACAAAGTAAATACCAAACCATCATAAAGCATATACTAAACCACCATAAAAGAAAATACTAAAGCACCATAAGAAAATAAGAAACCACCATAAGAAAGTACCAAACCACCATATCAAGCTTCTTTGACACCATCTCCCATGTAGCTTCATGGGGCCCAAAGTGCTTCCATTGCACTTTAACTTGCTTAATTGCTTGGTTCGAGAGCATGAGTACATTTTTCTGCAATATAAACTATGGCTTTAGCTACAATTATCCATCTAGTTCCACTTGCAATATAGACCAGTTAACTACATGTGTTGGTTTGTGTTATATTTTTTCCACATAGTTAATAGGGGGTTTGAGGGGTAATCGTAACCCTACTTTATGGGGCCCGGGGAAGCACCCCAGAAAATTTTGATTTTAGACCCTATGTTAGGTTGGGTGGACCCACCTATGGTTTTGTGCATGATTTTCGCATGTGTTTTTTGGAAGTGATGTTTTTCAGTCCATGTTATTAGACGTGATGTTTTTTCGGTCCATGGTATTGGATGCTTCGGCATGTATAAATATGTATTGTAACATTGAAAGGAACATAATGAAAAATCAAGCTAGTAGTCCTAGTTTTGGGATCCAGTGGGAAAATCTCTGTGTATATGTGTTTTATGTGTCATGCTATCTTGCATTGTTTACTTTTCTATGTTTTAGAATTTGTATGCAGGTAATTTCTGTATGGTGTTAAAACCTACATTTGGTATCAGAGTAGATTTGGCTTCAAGGGGGCGCCTTTGTTGCTGAAGGGTTTTGCTTGGGCATGTAATAGACCCTATTTAGTGGGAAATCTGCGAGATTGATTGTGGTGGTGAAAGAAGATGGCGAGCAGTGGAAAGATAGAGATTGAGAAATTTAATGGTTAGAGTTTTGAGTTGTGGAAGCTCAAGATGGACGATCTGTTGCTGGATAAAGATCAGTGGATCACGGTAGATCTAAGTACTAAACCAACGAGAGTGTCTGATGAAGAATGGAAGAATTTGGATCGGAATGCAAAGAGCATAATACGATTGTGTGTTTCAGATTTAGTATTGTTGAATGTATCAGGGGAAGCTACGACGAAGGCTTTGTGGGACAAGTTAGGGACTTTTTACCAATCTAAGTCTCTGGTGAATAAATTGTTCATGTGGAAGAAGCTGTATAGCTTGGGGATGAAAGATGGAGACTCGGTGAAAGAGCATTTGAATGCATTTAATACTGTGGTAAGTCAGTTAACATTTGTTGATATTAAAATTTCAGATGAAGATAAGTGCATCAGTTTATTGTGTTCTCTACCAGATTCATGGGATAGTCCAGTTATTGCAATAGGTAGCAATGCAATTGCCTTACATTTTGATGAAATAGTCTCATCCTTGCTGACAGAGGAGATGAGACGAAAATATATGGAGAACTAGAATGGTGATGCCTTCTCTGTTCGAGGACGGTCCTAAAATAGAAACAAAAATAAGTCATCGAGTGGGAGATCTAAATTTAGAGGGAGATCTAAATCTCTAGGAAAACTTGTAAAGGTAGTGTGCTAGAAATGCGGAAAGGAAGGGCACTTGAAAAGGGACTATAAATCTAAATCTCTTGATAAAGTAAAGGGATCTGATGATACTCCTTCTGCAGAGGCAAAAACCTCCTCAGATAAAGGTGGGGATGTGTACTTGGCTTCTTGAGTACACACGTAAATCATGAGGCATGGTTGATTGACTCAGGTGCATCCTTTCACTTCACTCCCCATATGAAAATGGTTTTGCGAGTATGAGAAATATGATGGCGGTGATGTCTTCTTGGGGGATGACAAGAAAGCTAGAATCATTGGTTGAGAAAAAGTAAAGTTGAAGCTGTAAGGTGGAAGGGCTAGAACACTTTCGAGTATTCTACATATTCCTGCATTAACCAGAAATTTGATTTTTGTAAGCAAGTTGGATGATGCAGGTGTAAAAACAGTGTTAGAGTAGGATACCTGCAAGATGGTTGAGGGAGCACTGGTATTGATGCGGGGAGTTTGGATTGGAACTCTGTACAAGCTATAAGGTAGCATTGTTATTGATGGATGCAACAGTTCTGTGATTCCTGAAAGTGGAGCAGAAAATCTAGTGGTCTCTGGAAAGAAGACCATGTTGTGGTATCAAAGGCTTGGACATATTGGAGAGAAGGGCCTTCGAATACTTCATGGTAAAGGTATGGTAGAAAGTATGAGTAATAGCTCTCTGGATTTTGATTTCTATGAAAATTGTCTATATGGGAAGCAGAATTGGGTGAGTTTCCTCTCTGGTAGTAAGAGGGTGAAACAGATGTTAGAACTTATGCACAATGATGTGTTTAAACCTGTGAAAGTTCCATCACTAGGTGAGTCTGTGTACTATGTATCATTTATAGACGACTTCTCAAGGAATACATGGATATTTTTCCTTAAGAAGAAATCTAAAGTCTTTGACAAGTTTAAAGAATTTAAGGCTTTGTTGGAAAATCAGATAGAGAAGAAGATAGAGGTGCTAAGGACAAATAATGGTACAGAGTTTTGCAGTAAGGAATTTGAAGAATTCTCTAATAAGTGTGGTATAGCACGGCAGAACACTACTCCATACACACCTCAACGAAATGGAGTTGCAGAAAGAATGAATAAACGTTGATGGAAAGGGCAAAAAGCATGCCCAGTGGTGTCGGGTTAGGACATGAATGCTGGGTAGAGGTGATGGATATTGCATGTTACCTGGTCAACAGGTCACCTTACACAGTGTTGGAGGATAAGACTCCGCAAGAGGTATGGACTAGTAAGAGACCCTCTCTTTCACATCTGAAGGTATTTGGATGTGATGCATATGTACATGTTCCAAAGGAGAAATGAACCAAGTTGGATAGTAAATTTGAAAAGTGCATCTTTATTAGGTATAATGATGGTTTAAAGGGTTATAAGCTTTGGAACCCAGTCACACAAAAGGTTGTGTACAGTCGATATGTGGTGTTTGGAGGGTTGAAAGATGTTATTAAACATGAAGTCCAACAAAAGGAACCTAAGAAGATAGAGTTTGAGATAAAGGAGGAACAATCAGATTCTACAACAGAGGAGGAATCAGAAAATGAAGAGCCACAAACTCCGGCTGTGAGAAGATCAGTTCGAGAAAGAAGGCAACCAGAAAAGTATAGTCCATCTGCTTTCTGTGCAAATTTTTCTTTATTTGTTACTGATGATGATCCCAGAACTGTGACGGAAGTAGTAGTTTCGGAGGATGGAAAGCTCTGGAAAGAGGCCATGGTTGATGAAATGGCATCTTTGCACAAAAATGAGTCTTGGGATCTAGTAGAGTTGTTGGCTGCAAGGAAACCCATTGGTAGCAAATGGGTGTTCGAGAATTAGACAAATGCAGAAGGAAAGGTGGAAAAATACAAAGCTCTGTTGGTAGCAAAAGGTTATTCCTAGGTGCCAGGAATTTATTTTGGTGATATTTTTTCTCCTGTTTCCAAGGTAGCTTCTAATAGACTAGTTTTATCTGTTGCTGCTGCTTTTGATTTTGAGGTAGAACAGGTGGATGTGAAGACAACATTTATTTATGGGGATCTAGAAGAGGAAATCTACATGAAGTAACCTGAAGGCTTGCGGTGAAGGGAAAGAAAGAACTGGAATGCAAGTTAAAGAAATATTTGTATGGGTTAAAACAGTCTCCAAGGATGTGGTATCAGAAATTTGATACATTTATACGGGGACTTGGCTTCACCACAAGCAAAGTAGATCACTGTGTATATTTTAAATTAATTGGTGACCGTGTTATTTATCTGGTCTTGTATGTGAATGATATGTTGTTGGTTGGAAATGACACAGAAATTATCCAGGATTTGAATACCCAATTATCCTCCAAATTCGACATGAAAGATCTTGGTGCTGCAAACTATATTTTAGGCATGGAAATTAAAAGAGATCGGACAAAGGGGAAGCTTTGGTTAAACTAGAGGAAGTATGTTGAGACAATATTGCAGAAGTTTAATATGTAGGATAGTAAACTGGTGAAGGTTTCTAGTCCTGTAGGTGTGAGGTTATCTGCTGAACAGTGTCCCAAGACACGAGAAGAGGAAGAGGATATGTCTTGTGTTCCATATGCAAGTGAAGTCGGTAGTCTGATGTATGCAATGGTTTGTACTAGACCAGAGATTGCACATGCAATGGGAGTATTGAGCAGGTTTATGCCAAAACCAGGGAAGGAGCATTGGACAACAATGAAGTGGGTTTTCAGGTATTTGCGTGGCACTAGTAATCATGGTTTGTGCTGCCAAGGAAGACCAGGATTGGATAGAGTTTTCGACATCCATGGCTTTGTTGATGCAGACTGGGCTAGAGATTTGGATCAAAGAAGATCTACAAGTGGGTATGTGCTTAACCTATTTGGAGGTGCAATCAGTTGGATGAGTAAGAAACAATCTGTGGTGGCACTATCAACTACAGAGGCAGAATACATGGCAGCCACTCAGGCAAGTAAGGAAGCAGTTTGGTTGCAGAGATTGTGTTCAAGTATGGGGTTAGTACATGAAGCTATAAGGATGGATAGACTGTGACAACCAAAGTGCAATTTTCTTAGTAAAGAACCCTGCATATCATTCAAAGACAAAACACATTGATGTTCAGTATCATTTTGTGAGGGATATGATAGAAGACAAAAAGGTGTTGCTGGTAAAGGTGGACACTTTGAAGAATATTGCAGATGCATTGACAAAATCTGTGAGCTCTGAGAAGTTTTCTTGGTGTAGAGAGACAATGGGCATTTTAGGGCTGGAAAAATGACTAAGCTCTCGTGTGGCCCCTTGTGGAAAGAAAACAACAAGTGGGAGAATGTTGGGTTGTGTTATATTCCTTCCACGTAGTTAACAGGGGGTTTGAGGGGTACCCGTAATAACCTGTTCTTATCTGCATAATTATTTTTCCTATCCTGTGATGCCTATAGATTATTCTTCCTATCTCTGATGAACACATGTCCACATCACTAGCTGAGAATGTAGACATCACCAGAATAAAGTGTTCAACCTTTTTTAACCTGTCCACGATGACCATGATGGAATCCTGTTTCTTTACTATCTTGGGAAACCTCTGATGAAGTCTACGGAAGAGACCTCCTATTTCCATTTTAGAATCACAATAGGTTGTAGTAATCCACTTGGATGTTTAGAGTCCTCCTTCTCTCATTGAAAATCAAAGCATCTAGCCACAAACTTTGCTACATCCTTCTTAAAGTTCCAACTTAGTTCGAATTCTTCTGCTGTGCGACCTGGAAAAGAAATTAAAAAACAAATAATTGTAGATTATTTTAGCTATTCTGTCGATTGAAACAAAGGATACCTTCCAGCAATGGAATTTACCATCAAGGTGATCTTTTAGCGAGCCTTCCGACTTGTAGTCGTAGACCAGCATAACTTCTCTGGTTTCGGTACAGTATCCCAATAATGATACGAAGTTCCTATGATGGATTTTAGAAAGGAGATCGACCTGTTGATGAGATACCCATAATACTAATTAGAGTTCAGCCATAACTCACATTATGAGATTCAACAATGTAAACCATATTACAAAGTAATATCTAGAATTTACCTCATTCAAAAACTCGTGAATTCCTTGTTTGGAAAACAGTGAGATCACTTTTACCGCTATAAGATTTCCTTCCGGCAACTTACCTAGGAACACAGACCCAAGCCCTCCTGGACCAATCTTCTGAATATAGTCTTGTGTGGCAACCACAATCTAATCTAGAGTGAAGGCACGCGAATTTGTTGTATTTCGAACCATAACCATAGAGTACTCTTCAACCCATTCAGGGAAGGGAAAGTTAGAAATTCGTCAAAGCACAATGCATAAGATAATTTCGGTTAGATAAACGTTTTTCCGTAAGATAAATTAGATCTTGATCATCAATTTTAGAGAATATTAAAAGAAATTTCTCAACATCAAAATCTTAAAATGTTACTTGTGTTAAAACATAAAGAATATAAAATAAGATAGGATTACTTGAATTTCAACGAACAATTGAGGAGAAGTTGCGCGGGAATTACACCGCTGAAATTATTGTTCTCTATGTTCCTGTGATAATCGATTTGAAAACATAATTATTTTCCTTTCACTTTGAACATCAACTTAAAAGAAATACATATTAAAGAAGGAAATTGGGAAGACGTACAACTCTTGAAGGTTTTGGAAGCCAGATAGCCACTCCGGAACAGTACCGTTCAGGTTGTTGTTTTGTAAATAGCCGTAACAAAATAAACTTGTGTATATTCAAAATGCATATATATGTTTAAGAATAAAGGTCGATTATTTATTCGTGTAAAGGAAACTTACAGTGTTTGCAACAGGGTCAAATTGGAAAGATCAGGCAATGGTCCCGTCAAATTATTATTGTTGAGTGACCTGCCCATTTCAACATGAATGGTTAAAAGACTGACCGAGAAAGAAACTATGCTCTTTGACATCCATGAAAGGGGTTTTATCAACTGCTAATGCTTTTCATATCCCCATGAGGGTGCTTATCAAGCGCTAAAACTTCCTGTATAAAAAATATGGAAAGCAAAATACTTTCACTACAAATTATCAAACTCGTCGGTATTGGCATGTATTTTATGGTAAGGCGTGTGATATATCGATAATCGGATTATAAAGTAAAGTGAATATTGTCTGCTATACTTTAATATCCTTTGTGCCATTCTACGAAACTATTGGGAGGTGTTTTAAGTCCACTACGAACTTTCCGTAGGAGGATGGTTTTTCGAAAGTGTTCTAAATCATTCCATTTTTTAGTTTTAGGTTAGATAGTTTTTTCCCCAACAAAATTGGCAGGGAAGATGCATTTTAATGATGGATTGAGCAAGTGTTTAATTTGCGAGCGAATCTTATAATGTTAAAAAAATTATATTGTGAGAGATTTTTTCTCTTTTTTTTTTTATAATTTAGGTTAAGATTAGTTTTATATTTTTTTTATCTATAAAATATATCATGTGTTAATATTTTTGGTATTTTAAATTTACATAATATATATATATATATGTGGGTGGATTTCAAAGCTTTGAAATTCTTTAAGCACATGGATTCTACAAATTACAATAGCTAAAATTTGCAACTACAAAACTAATTTTATCTATTTCAACCAAAATTAACTAAAATATAATACAAAAATGTAGAAGAATAATACTATTTAAAATATTTTTAAATAGAAGAAATTTTCTTTTCAATTTTTTTTTATAATACATTTCTTTTTTAACCCATATATAATATATACATAGTTGAAAGTGAAATATTACACATCTTCTTATTAATCTTGTTAGGAAGTAATTGAATTTTCTTATTTTCATTTTTATAACTTTGTTTTGAAGGTTATTTCCTAAATGTCTCTCTACATACATATGAAGTTGACATTAAAATAAATTACTTAACATAAATATTAAAATAGTTATTTTTTTTAATTTAACATTGAAATGTTTTTAAAAAATAGAAAAATTAAACATCATGTTTATATCTCAAAAGTGAAAATATTTCTTTATCTTTTTCTAAAGTTGACATAAAATTATGTTATCTATCATAGACATGGACATATATTATCTCTTTCATATCATATAATATATAAAATATATTATTACTTTCATTCTAAGTTGTAAGATGAACAACTAATTAAGTACTAACTGAATAATAAGCAAACAAGTACAATGAAAATGGGATTTTGATATATTTTTAAATTAAAACTACCAAACCTTATATTCATTTTTTTTATATAACAAATAATAAAAAAATAAAATCCATTTTAATTTAAAAAAATTTATCATCTAATTTTTAATAAAAAACTATATACTCACTCACAATACCCATAAAATCATCTCTCAACAAAATAATACATTATAAAATACGTCTCTCAACAAAATAATATATTTAAAATAATTTGAATTTATCATCTCTAAAAATTCTATACATAAATAAGAATCATCTCTCACCTATCAAAAGAAATTTATTAAATTTATTATTATTATCAGTAGTTACGATAGATTTATGCAGTCTTCTATTATTCCAGGATCGAATTTGATGACATGATTTTATGGCTTAACATAAGATGAACCTTAAATCTACCATAAAAAAAAAAGTTCAGACGGGTTACACGAAAAAAAGCAAATTGAAATTAAGTTGAGGTGGGTTACACGAAAAGCAAATTGAGTCTAACAATAATAATGATCGAATTAAACTTACATTTTAACTAATGCTGTCAACGGTTGGATTTCTTTGGGCAATGATCCTGTAAGATTCCCTCCCGACAAATCACTGTCAATGAAAAAATTGGCATGACCCTTTACTATCTGACCTCTAAGTCTCCTCAGTTTTATGGTTTCAACTGTAAATAAACAGAAAGACAGAACTTACATCTCCGACATCCTTATGGCAGAAGAGCTGTTATCACAGCCGATCTGTTTCCAAGGGATGACATAGCTAGGATTGGAGACCCAATCTTTTATGTTAAAACTCCTTTTGATAGTGTAACACCCTAGCGTTTCAGCACGGGCGTGCGCCCTTCACTGGGCGAAAAATCGACTAAGTATGGGAGCGACGGTTCCATAGGGCGACCGTGTGCGTGCGGGCAAACGCGGGTGGAGGCAAGCCTGCACACGCCGGGCAGCATCGCGGGTGGACGCACACGATGGGTCGTGCGGAACGATAGCGGTGAACGCACACACGCTGCAGGTATGAGACAGGGCGAGCGCACAAGTGGCAGGTCTGAGCGAGTATGGCGAGCAAGGATAGCAGCGTGCGGGTGTACAGGCGAACGAAGGGCGCGGACGTACAGGCGAGCTTGGTTATGGAGGTGCGTGGGTATACGAGCGGACGGACACACATATGGCAGAGGCAAACTTATACGATGGCATGGTCGCAGTGTTGGCGGCATAGGCCGACCGTTTGACAAAGGAAAAGAGGGGTTCCTTGTATGGCGGTTGGGGCGTCAGCCATGGGGCCACGCCCAACGAAGCCACAAGCAAACCTCCCTATAAACTCATGGATGAGACATGGTAATCGAACAATCAACTGAACGATCAAGCGGAAGTGTCAAGTGGAAGCGGTGGTGTAGTTCTACAGCGCTGTCTTGCGCTAATGGATGGTTGTGCAGCGGGAGTTTGATGCGCCCGCCGGTCGGGCAATAGCACGGGCACAAGGTCGGGCGGTGGAACGCACGAAGGCGTCCGCCCGCACGATACGTTGTGGAGGTGTTGGGTTGTAGTGGTGCGCATGGGCGCCCGCCCACGGAAGAAACGAAGTGGTTGAACGGTGAACGGAGGTTGGAACGGGGCGTGGGTCATGCCGGGCGCGCCCACCCAGTTGGAAAATAACGTTTGTTGTTGTAACTCGGGTGAGTCGCTTAGGCGGTGCCACACCCGCCCAACTATGGAAAAAAAATGTTGGGGGCGTGACAGGTGGTATCAGAGCTGATCCAGGGTTGGAGAGGCTGAATGATAAACGACAAGAACGAAGATGTATGTAGGTTATGCAGAAATCTTGGATGAACAGTCTGGGTTTCGTAGACTTCGTGGTTCATGGAAAAACCACGCAAGCACTTGTGGACACAGGGGCCACCCATAACTTCATGACGACACGGTTGGCTAGAGCTATTGGACTGAAGATTCTCCCATCCAACATGGAGGTCAAGGCAGTGAACTCTAAGGCCAAGGTGACGGGTTTGGCACACGAAGTGCCGGTACAAGCAGGAGACTGGACGGGTCAGTTGGACTTCACAGTGATGGAGATGAACGACTTCGACATGATACTTGGACAAGACTTCTTGAAGGGCAACAAGGCTATTGTTGTCCCCTTCTGCGACGAGTTGGTACTGGTTGGAGAGACACGGACTTGGACTTTGCCCACACATAGGCAAAGAAGGGAAGTCAATGTGCAGCATGTTTCTGCACTAAGTTTGGAGAGAGCTATGAAGGACTCAGACGTGGAGACATATGCGGTGGTATGCAAAAAAGTCGACGGTGATGAAGTGGGGGTGCCTATTTCAACGGAGATCTCTGATGTGCTTTCCGAATATGCAGATTTGATGCCCGATGAGCTTCCAAAGAAGCTTCCACCAAGGCGTGCAGTGGACCACAGTATTGAGCTTGAACCAGGGAAGGAACCCCCGGCGAAAGTACCTTATCGGTTGTCTGGACCGGAATTGGAGGAATTGAAACGACAGCTAAAGGAGTTAGCTGATGCAGGTTTCATTAGACCCTCAAGGTCCCCATATGGAGCTCCAGTATTATTCCAGCAGAAGAAAGATAGCAATGAGCTAAGGATGTGCTGTGACTACCGAGCGTTGAACAAGCAGACGGTGAGAAACAGGTATCCTTTGCCATTGGCTGCAGATTGCTTCGACAAGCTTGCGAAGGCCCGAGTGTTTTCCAAGTTGGACTTGAGGCATGGATATTATTAGGTACGGATTGCCGAAGGAGACGAGAAGAAAACCGCAATCGTAACAAGGTAAGGCAGCTTTGAGTTCCTTGTTATGCCGTTTGGGTTATGCAACGCTCCTGCGACATTTTGTACGTTGATGAATGATGTCCTACGACCGTACTTGGACTCGTTCGTGGTGGTATACCTGGACGATATAGTGGTTTACAGTGATAACATGGAGGATCATAAAAAACACTTGGCGATGGTTTTTGAGGCACTGAGAGAGAACAAGTTGTTCTTAAAAAAGTCTAAGTGTGTGTTTGTTCATACAGAGATACCGTTCCTTGGGCACATCGTTGGACAGGGGTACATACAGATGGAGCTGAGCAGAGTGAAGGCTATCGAAGACTGGATTGAACCGAAGAATGTCCATGATATGAGGGTGTTTTTGGGTATGACCAACTACCAACGGAAGTTCGTAGAAGGTTACTCCAAAGTAACATCGGCACTGACGGACCTACTGAAAAAGGACAAGAGGTGGTGTTGGACGGAGGAATGTCAAAAGGCATTCGATGAGTTGAAGAGACGGATGACTACGGCACCGATACTGAAGTTACCTGACTTCGAGAGATCGTTCGAGGTACACACAGATGCTTCTGATTTTGCCATAGGAGGGGTTCTTATGCAGGATGGGAATCCGGTGGCTTATGAGAGTCGCAAGTTGCAGGATAGAGAACGGAGGTATCCGGTCCATGAGAAGGAGATGACTGCCATCATCCATTGTCTTCACATATGGAGGCACTATTTGGTAGGGAAGCCTTTTGTTGTCAAGACGGACAACGTAGCAGCCAGTTATTTCACATCACAACCGAAGCTTTCTGCAAAGCAAGCTCGTTGGCAAGACTTCTTGGCAGAGTTCGACATGTCTATTGAGTATAGACCGGGTAGACACAATGCGTTGGCAGATGCCCTTAGTAGGAAGGGACAACTTGCACTATTGGAAGGAGAAGACCGGGCATCAAGGAGTAGGAGTCGAATTCAGATGTCAGAAGAGATGCGGAATAGACTAAAAGGGCGTGGAGACCGATACTTTAGCGCAGAATATAGTGAAGCAGATAAAGGAGGGAAAGACCCGCAGGTTCTTTCTACGAGACGGTTACTTGTTCTTTGGGAACCGACTCTATGTTCCAAAGACATCTGGTCTTAGGAGGCACCTCTTGAAAGAGTGCCACGATTCTCCATGGGCTGGCCACCCAGGGCAGCGTCGTTCTTTGGCATTGTTGGAGAGAGGGTTCTTTTGGAAGAAGATGTGAGAGGAAATGGAGGAGTATGTGCACACATGCATCATTTGTCAACAGGACAAATCGGACCATCAGAGGCAAGGGGGACTGTTACAGCCTTTACCTATTCCAGAGAGGCCATGGACGAGCGTCTCTATGGACTTCATTGTCTCACTACCACAGGTTCAGGGGTATAATGGGATCATGGTCGTGGTCGATCGTTTTTCCAAGTATGTTGTCTTCGTTCCGACGAAGATACCATGTGGAGCTGAGCGTACTGCCGAGCTGTTCTTCAAGAACGTTGTGAAGTATTGGGGTATGCCAATGAGTATCGTGTGTGACAGAGATACACGATTCACCGCGAGGTTTTGGACGACATTGTTCAAGATAGTTGGGACAGAGTTGCTCATAAGTTCGAGTTACCATCTGCAGACAGATAGGCAGACTGAACATATCAATGCACTGCTGGAGGACTACTTGAGGCACTATGTCACGGCTAATCGGAAGAATTGGCCCAAACTCTTGGATATTGCTTAGTTTAGTTACAATATTCTAAAGAGTTCCGCAACGGGGTATAGTCCATTTGAGTTGGTAAATGGACAGATGCCGGTTGCACCGCACATCGTAGAGACGACAGGTCAGATGAGGAGTCCTCATGCGAAGAGATTCATGAAGGCTTGGGAGGAGACCTTAGAGTTTGCACGGTTGCGCTTGCACGAAGCTGCAAGGAGAATGAAAAAGTTTGCTGATCGTGGGAGGCAGGATGCACAGTTTAGTGTGGGAGATATGGTGTTTCTCAGAATTACCGGAGAGCAATGGCAGCCAGCCAAGGGGACTACTGCCAAGTTGCAACAGAAGTACGAGGGACCATTTCGTGTGGAGAAGCGAGTTGGGGAAGTTGCTTACAAGCTAGAGCTTCCGCACCATATGCACATGAGACATCCAGTTTTTCATGTGAGTCGGTTGAAGAAATGCAGGCTTGACTCAGACCATCCAGAGAGAGCTGAACCCCCGAGAGGACCAGCTGGGATAGTGGACAGACCAGGTTTGGAGTTGGAGAAGATACTGAGCTATCGCACTACAGGCCTTGGTTGCCACCAGAGACGGGAGTACCTTGTTAGATGGAAGGGAGCACCGGAGGAAGAAAGCTGGGAAACGGAGGATTCTCTATGGAAGTGGAAGAGGAAGATTGCGAGATTTGAACGACGGGTACTTAGGCGTGCAGGATTGTCGAGGGCGACAATGATTTCCAGTGGGGGAGGATGTAACGCCCTAGCGTTTCAGCATGGGCGTGCGCCCCTCACCGGGCGAAAAATCGACTAAGTATGGGAGCGACGATTCCATAGGGCGACCGTGTGCGTGCGGGCAAACGCGGGTGGAGGCAGGCGTGCACACGCTGGGCAGCAGCGCGGGTGGACGCACACGATGGGTCGTGCGGAACGATAGCGGTGAACGCACACATGCTGCGGGTATGAGACAGGCCGAGCGCACAAGTGGCAGGTCCGAGCGAGTATGGTGAGCAAAGATAGCAGCGTGCGGGTGTACAGGCGAACGAAGGGCGCGGAGGTACAGATGAGCTTGGTTATGGAGGCGCCCGGGTATACGAGCGGACAGACACACATATGGCAGAGGCAAACTTATACGATGGGATGGTGGCAGTGTTGGCGGCATAGGCCGACCGTTTCACAAAGGAAAAGAGTGTTTCCTTGTATGGCGATTGGGGCGTCGGCCATGGGACCACGCCCAACCAAGCCACACGCAAACCTCCCTATAAACTCATGGATGAGACATGGCAATCGAACAATCAACCGAATGATCAAGCGGAAGTGTCAAGTGGAAGCGATGGCGCAGTTCTATAGTGCTGTCTTGCACTAATGGACGGTTGTGCAGCGGAAGTTTGATGCGCCCGCCGGTCGGGCAATAGCACGGGCACAAGGTCGGGCGGTGGAACGCACGAAGGCGTCCGCCCGCACGATACGTTGTGGAGGTGTTGGGTTGTAGTGGTGCGCATGGGCGCCTGCCCACGGAAGAAACGAAGTGGTTGAACGGTGAACGAAGGTTGGAACGGGGCGTGGGTCGTGCCGGGCGCGCCCACCAGGTTGGAAAATAATGTTTGCTGTTGTAACTCGGTTGAGGCAAGGCAGACCGCCGTGCGCTCTTGCACAGGTGGGCGCCTGCACGGATGTATAGCGCCAGTTGACCATTGGACTCCCGGTCATTATAAACTCTCAAAAATATAATAAAAAATTATTTATTATATGTTTCGGTTGTTCTTGGCTTTTATGTTTATCATTGCATTATAATGATTTTCCTCACATTATAGTCTAACGAAGAAGTTTTAATAAAGTGTAAGGCGTAGTTCCTAAAACACTCAACCATGAAACAGGTGAGTCGTTTAGGCGATGCTGCACCCGCCCAACTATGGAAAAACAATGTTGAGGACGTGACAGATAGCCTCAAGAGCTTGAGCTGCAGCAGTTTGAGAACTACTCTCTCAGTCACTGAATGATATGTTAATTGAATGAAAGAAGTTTAGTGAGGGAGGGTACTTACTATCTTGTGAATATGTAGGCTGTTGCGTATAAAATAGCGTGTAACACTCGAAAGCGTTGATTACAGGAGGATAAGGGGAGTTAGTGAGATTAGAGAGAGAAAACAGATTTGATCCGTTGTAGACTAATATGAATATCTGCTCCACGGCAGAATAGTTTCGAGGGGGAGTAATGGTTTTAAAAACCGTTCCCCCAGATGTTAAAAGATCTCTATTCTGACTTGTTTGCGAAATACAACAACAGTAGTAATTGATTCCCTTGGACCGATGGAGCGACTACACGGGTCGAACTGTTTACAGCCCACACCGTTTGCATGACAGCAGTTGGGGGAAGGTCTTCGGTATTGATCGTTGAGATGGTCACGTCAGAAGTTACAGATTTATCGAAATTAAGATCAGTAGAGTCTAATTTTAAGGTTGGTGTCCAAATGCGGTCGAAGTTGTCTTGAGGATACCTCCATAATTAGCCATACAAAACTATTCATCGAAATCATTAAATAAAGCATACCAGTACTTGCATTAAAATTGCCTCTCATTACAAAATTATTATCTACACTCCTAGCTCGTTAATTACGATGCCTATATTTCCGTACATAAATATGTGAAGTTCAAAATGGTCACCTAACCGTCGAATTTCCACCAACATCAGTTCTAGATTTTGGATATAGCCCTGTTCCTGGCTTGGCCTGTGGATACATGCCATATTGGAGGGTCCTCAGCTCGATACCACTGATAAAGGGATCATCTCTGTCGGAGATTCTGATCAAGCAGACATACATCACTGTGCCTGAAGTGGCGAAGATTCTTTCATCATAAATTGCACCCGTTGATGAAGTTAATGTTATGTTATCCATAACCAACATATCTGGTGTCTGAACAGAGAAAGCAAAGCTTGGCAAACTTTGGTATCCAGTGTAATGTCCAATGAGAAACCAGAGTCTTGAGAGGTAAGGCACGTTTGAGGGCACAGGCAAGTGATATCAAGACTTGTTGAGAGGTTTTGGAAAGTAGCGTAGACTGTACAAAGAAGAACCGAGGGCAGTGAAATTCCCTATGGAGCTGTCTCACCGACGTGTATGTAACCAGCATCGGTAACCCATGTTATATTGTTTTCCGCAGTGTGACTCGTTGTTCCTCCACAGTTGATATTCAGAAATCCTACCAAACCGCCAGAGAATAATTATTAAAAGAACAATTTCTTGTGAGCGAAATATTGGAAAAAAGATTGACGACCATTATTAAACCATATCTCAAATGACGATTCTAGAAGAGTCGACAAAACGAGAACACTCTGAATGCCTGGTTGTTGGGCAGTAATAAGAGTGAATAAAATCAAAAGCACACCCACTTGCTGTATCCAATAGCAGACGTTGGCCATGGCTCCAATTATTAAAAAGTGCTGCGCATTTCCGTAGTTATAGGAAGCAACTGGATGCTGGTTATCTCATTAGAAGTTGCAAACGGTTATTAGCATATCCTATATTCCTCACCAATAAGTCTCTTCCAATTCTTTTGGATGAACTATAGAATGGAATCTCTTGAATTTGTATGTCAACCATCCCTACCTTTCAAGTGCTTTAGAAAATAAAATTAACGTCAATCTTGCGGTTAATAAATGAACCGAGTCCAATGGGCCGTCTAAACACGTCATTAATATAGTATTAGAAACGGCAAGTCTGTATAATTCTTATTTTTATTTATTTTCATTAAGTCATGATTGAAATAAAGGATTATGACGTATTTGTTGGAGATTGGCAATGGATTGAAACGACATATTTTTAAAATTCGGCTAATTTTTAATTAAAATTTTCATTACAACATGGTCCTAACTATTTTATAATAAAATATTTAAACAATCCATCATCCCACATCACGGATTTAGGTGATTTGTATCAACAATCCATCATCCCACATCACGGATTTAGGTGATGCGTATCAACATCTTAGAAAGTCTCTTTAAACTTATTTTTATATAATTATATTTAGAACTTATTTTTCGACTACCGAATGATTCTCACGCAATTGTAATAAAATATTAAAAAAAAGAATTTCAGTCTTTGAAAATCGTAATTTTTGTCTTTATAGAGTAGATGTTTCCGAGCAGTTAGTATAAGTCACTTAATCCATCAAGACCTTTTAAAAAATAATCTGTAATTTATCTGCAATTTTAATTTTTATGAATAATTTAATGTTATAACTTTTTTAATAAAAACTGATAATTCATATATAAATTTGATGGGATCCTTAAAATTAAATAATAATTAATTAAGTTTTTTAATAAATACAGTACCAAATTAATTTAGTATTTAAATTAGTATATCAAATTAATATAATATTTATAATTATTTAAATTAGTTGTGATATTAAAACTAAATAATAATTATTATTATACTACTATCATGATTTTGATTTTGCATATGTTTGATAAGAAATAATCTGTAATTTATTTGCAATTTAATTTTTATCAATAATTTAATTGTTATAAAAGTCTTTTTAATAAAAATGCATAATTTATATACAATTTGATGTGATCTTAAAAAGAAATAGTGATTATCAAGTTTTTTTAATAAATATAGTTAATTTTTATACAAATTTAATTTAATATCTAAATTAGTAGTGATCTTAAAACTAAATAATGATTATTATTATACTATCATGATTTTGATTTTGCATATTTTTGATATATTAATATTGTTATAGCTCTTATTATTATACTATCATGATTTTGATCTTGGATCTTGGATATGTTTGATATATTAATACTTTTACCCAATGGATATGATTTATAGAAGGTTTTTCTAAACTTAATTTATATATAATTAATTTTTCCACAGTCTTCTTAAAAAAAACAAATAGCTATTACATTACAAAGTTCCCCAAAATAGTGATTTCATTACAAAGTTATAAAATTACAATTTTAGCATATTTACATTTTTCACATATTTTTCCAATTTTTTTTTGTTGAGTACCCTCACATAATACATTCTGAAGCTTTACAAAAGAATAAGAAGCTACTCTTTCTCAATGTTATTAGATCTAATACTCAAGAGAAAAATAATTAAAAATTAAAAATTAATAGCTAAATATGATTTTGATTTCTAGAAATCTAATAAATAATATGATTAAATGTTATGAATAATATTTGATAAGAGATAATAGTAATGCTGGGCTAGTAATGCTTGTAGCCCAATTAGATCAAAATTTTGACTTCTTGTTATGAAACAAGAATTTAAAAGAGGACATAGTGTAAGTTAAAAAAAAAAAAAAAAAAAAAAAGAAAAAAAGATTAGAGTAAGTCTATAATTATATATTATAAAAAGTATCAAATACAACATATTTTAGAAATATGATAGCTTCTATAAAATAATCTAAGGGGTAGTGCCTCATCATGTCTTTTAAGAATTTCTTATAGTTTTATTTCATTGATTATATCTAATTGGAAGTTACAAGTCGGTCCCCTTGCAACAAATTTTCTAGCATGCTTTGAAATGACACACACTCTACCTCCACTGCATTAATTTGGTGTTTTTGTTGTAGGAAAACCCCCATTGTGACTTCAAAGTATTAGGCTACATGATTGGTCTATTAATGGACTTTATTTAATGTAGTTTGAAGCAAGATCTAATTTCGTTCAATTTTGTCCCTGTGCCTTCTCAAAGTTATCAAGTTTCTTGAATTTCATTATACTCCATTGAGAAATAGTAGAACCCCACACCACACTACCAAGTATGGTATACCAAAAGACTACAACTATTAAACTAGCAAGGAGATTCCAATTTTTGCAACACCTAGGATAAATACAAATTGTGCCCAAAATTACAATGAAAGAGACAAATGCTAAGATGAGATTTGGGCTTTGTAACTTATCCAATGATGCATAGAGCCTTGAGAGTATATCATAATCATGTCATTTTCAAAAACAAAATTTGAGTGACCATTCAAAGTTAATGTTCATATTTGGCTTCTAAGGTGAACTCTTTGTTGTTGATTGTGGTTAAACATTGTGTTCCTTATGTGGATTATGGATTATTGTTTGTGTAATTTGAAAATTCCACGGATTGCGTATATCTATGGTCCTTTGATATGAAGAGAGGTAATCTTGGGGAATCTTGTTGGGAGAATGAAGCCACATGCCCCAAACTTAGGTGTTTTTATAGGAAGAATAAAAAAATTTCTTCACCAATAGAACAATAAACTCATAGGCATATGGAGAAAAGTGAATGTCAACCAAACTATGTAGCATTAAGAATTTTTCCAATACTGCAAGTTGAGTGGGAATTGGGAAATATAGTGTCAAATGCTTCATATAAAACTTCATCCTAGGAGCCACATAACCAAGATAATATTATAGAGAGTCACAACTAAATGACATAAAGAGCACCCTACATTTCCAACAAAAGGAGTAGAAACTATATGCCAACATAGAAAGTTAACATGGCAAATGAATTGGATAGTAGTTTGATTATAATCTCAATGGTATATTTTCATGGATCCTTGTCATAACGGTGAAGAAAATGCCATTAAGCTCAATGGTTATGGATTAAGCCATAGAGAAATGGTAAAGGAGTTAAATAAATGAGGTTTATTTACATGCATGAAGCCCTAAGTCATATAAGAGATTGAAACCAAAGCATGAACACACATTTACTCAATATGAAAAAAGGAGATGGAAGGATGTAAATATTTCAACTACTAGAGTGAAATAACAAAGATTAAGCACATGTGAATTAGCTTGCTAAAGTCAAATGGGGTCCAAATATCCTCCTTGGGATGGGCCCTTGGCTTCCTTCATGTACTTGGGACTTCCTCCTAAGTTGACAAATATAGAAGAAACACTCAAGCTCATGACCATGTTATTCATTTGCAACCTAGAAATGTACCACTTAACATTATGTCTTACAAGAATCCATACACATAATAGAGTGAGTTTGAGTATTTTATTCAATAAATGTTAGAGGTCATCATCACTTAACCTGGAAAAATGATTTATCTTTAATAGTAGTGAAGTTTACAAAAGAGGATGGATGATGGGGAATGTGTCACTATTATAGATGAGTCAACCAAATTACCATCAAAGCGAAGTTTTGTATTCATGTTATTGATGAGTTGTTATATGAATTGCACGGAGTAGTTTCCTTTACTAAGTTGTATCTTTGTTTAAGATGTCATCAAATTAGAATGGGGAAGATGTTATGAACTTTCTACCTTAAAAATGATAAGAAACCAATAATTATAGTCCTCTTTGAGGTGGAAACCTACATTTACAAAGAATACAATGTACAAGACAATATTTGATGATTCTTACGCTAGGTCCCCTTAGTATATATGCAGGAGAAAGGGTTATTGTTATAATAAAATGAGACTATGAGGGGTTATAGCCTACATAAGAATATAACAATATAAATATAATCACTCAATATCAAGGGCTTAATAAGGATTTTTTCAGGTTAACATGGGCCTTATAGAGGGATTAACATTCCCCTCTACTTCAAACAAGTATTTTCCTCAACACTTGACTAACTACTAGTGACTCTACAAGAATCAATCATCTTCCCATGTCATCTCTTCCACCAGTAGTTTCTTCTATTTGATGTTGTACTCCATAATCGTTGGGTTACTTGAGTGCTCACTTACTTGTTTCAAGCATTGTTTCTACTTCTAGTATGATTTTCCCTTCCTCATTTATCTCCAGTATACTTCTTGACTACAAATGTATAACATGGTCATGATCTCAATTAGGTGGAAGACCCTTAGGCATTAATCTAAATAACTTGGGATAATTGTTGATATCTTTATCGAGATTTCCTGACATAGATAATATTGATGTTTGAACATTTAGGGAACATAATTTTTCCATTACACCTTGTTGCCCCGTTTTTAGTAATTGTTTCATTCCATTAGGGCTTATCACTTTAGAGGGTTTCCATTGGATACCTCTAAGCTCTATTTCCTTTCCTTCTTAGGTAAATATTATCAAGAGATATTGATAACTAAAGGTCATTGTTCCTAATGGTTGTAGCAATTGGACCCTTAAGACAATATCAACACCACCCATTTGTACTACAATCATGGACCTTCCTAGCGAATACTTCCCCATATTGAGATTAATACCATGACACTTCCCTAAACAATTTATGTTACTTTCATTTGTAATCATTAATTGGAACTTTGGTAACAATTGATAAGTTTTGTAAATATGTAATTGATGAGGTTATGGGTAGTTCATAAACTAATCAACATTGATACATATTTCCATTTGATATTGTTAGTTCCTAAATCGTTTTGTTGACAAAGAACAATTCACGATGACATTAACTGAGGATCTAGTGGTCCTCCCACTTTAGGTTGACGATTTTCCTTTTCCAACCACAAAGGGTATTATCTATATAGATTTTCTATAACAACAAATCAATGTGGCTAAATTGTACATAAAAGAGTGTTTTAAAAAAAGATGAGTGGTTAAGCTTTGAAGTGAAAAAAATTAGTTAATACATGACCAATGAATCCCATGCAAGTTTTAAGTATGAAATTAAAATAAAATAGCATCATCATGAAAAATGAAAAAAATGACATTATAAATAAATACAAAGCAATAAAATAAAATATTAAACATACTTATTTCATTTATATGAGATTACTTATCATAACGAAGGAAAAGTATCAATGCAATGCCATAAATTGTTGTATCTAATTTTCCATGTAGATTGTTGTATCTAATTTTCCATGTAAAAGACCAGTAGCGTGAACATATAGTCCCCCATTGGTTGTAACACAAAAATGGACATATCAAACTCCATCAAACCATTAAAATATAAGTCTAGTATCCTCCAAAGCCACTAGCCTCCCTTTTAAATGAATTTGAAATTCTTTATATACGAGACATTCTAATAATTGTTGCTTAACTTTCTTTAACAACATGATTTAAAATTTAAATGGAAATTAAAATTATTTTCAAACAACTTAAAAACTTTGATAGGTCTCCTTCTTCTTTTACTCAACTCTCGTCTAACGTGATGGAACATGCACGTGCAAAGTGAAGACAATGTGGCCCACGTGCATTCATTTAATTTAATTTAAATTTTAACTTTATCTTTATGTGTTATGTTCTTTTTGTTTTTTGTTTTTAACTCATATATTTATTTATTCTGCGGGATGTAAATTTCAAATGGTAATTGATTTGATCTTTTCCCGTTTAGTGAATGTAGTTTTACTACGTGAAATTTATCTAGATATAAATAATTCCCCATTTTATAATATACATTACATTACGAACAAACTTATGGATAGTTGAATGTTCTGACAGTTTTTAATTTCATCGTTGTTTTAATCTACTATAAATCTAATACTTTAATATTTCCTTTCATATACTTTAACCAATCTAAATGATTGTGCATAGTTGCAGCTATATATATAAATAACTTGATTTCAAATTGACTAATATAAACTACTAAATACTATGTATTTGGTTTCATAGTGGAAAATCTACATACCATCGATGGCAGTATCGAGTGCTACTTACAGGTTTAGATCTAGATAGGACTTTGTGTCCCTCAAATATTTTTAAACTTTGACCTTTAATATTATGAACATAAATAAACCATGCATTCTTTATAAAATTTAACAAATATCGATTAAGTTTGAGTACATGCTTTTTTTTCAATTGATCTCATGGTGTGAAAATTTCAGCACATGAATCCCTTATTATGACCCTCTACAATTGAAAAACTACTTGTCTTTTATTAAGCTAGGTAGGAGCATAAAATTGGTTAATAAGATGTAATTTTTTAATGGAATAGGATTATGTTATTATAATTTTACATGTGTAATACATGTGTGACTAAAATAATATTAGTTAATATAACAATTTTTAAATTAGCTTTATTATAATGCATATTTTTTTATTTTAGGGATATTTTTTTTATTTACTTTAAAATTATGATTATAATTGTTACTAGTATTTGGTGATGTGTATTATTGGTATTATTGTGATATCTAATTCTTGGTATTATTCATTTGATTATAAGCCTATGTGATTTATAATGTTGAAATAATCAAATAATAATAATAATATGCACAAATATTATTATTGATATGTGATATTATTTAGATAATGCTATTTATATCATTAATGTCATATTGGTGATTGAAGTTTTGTTTTAATTTTATTTGCTGATTGACTTTTTCATTTGATTAGAAATTGACTATAAGTAGTGGATTAAACAAATCGAATATGAGTTTAGGAGGCCGAATAGTATTTAGAAAAAACTTCATGCGAGTAAAAGTTTATAGAGGTAGCCTAATATTTTAAAGAGGGTCAAATTGGGATATAATAAATATATCCTTCTATCTCAAGGGTTTATGAATTATTGATGCTAGCCAATGCATGATAGGATATTGTTAGAGTAGTCTCTTCTAGCTTTAGATCTTGGGATGATTGCAATTCCTCATCTTCTTCCTCTTCAAAGTCTATGTACAATAATTTATTCTCGCTTCATTTATTCACCTTACTGTACTTGTTCTCATAGTTGAAATATAGTCCCTTTTCTCTTCTTTCATCCATATATTCTGGATTCAACCTTGTCAATTTAGGAAAGCAATAGCATGATCTTTGCTATAGTTAATAGTGATTGATCTTCTAGTTGACATAATTTTACTTTCAACTTTTGTAGCTAGACTAAAATCATTCTCTATGGATACGAGTTCAAATATATGCATGTCATGTTGGATTATTTACTTTAAATTTCCCATGAAAAGGTCTAACATATTATGATATGAGATATTCTTTACTTTGAGTCTCAACATTTGAATTTCTTGAATGCACTCTATAGTTGTACCTTTTTCTTCAATATTTATAAATCTAATAAAGAATTTATTTCTCTTAATATCCTCATAACATGCTATCAATTTTTTTTATAAAAATAGGCCAAAATATAACATAATCCTTTTTCCTTTCACAAAGCCATTGATACTGTTCGTGTTGGCCTTGTTCCAAAATTAAGGATGCAATGTTTATGTTCTGTAAGTATGCCAATTGTTCTAGGTCAAAGTATTCATCCATTTTAAATATACATGTTACAAGATCATTCCCATCCAACTTCCTCATATTAGTCTTCGTAATGTAGTAGTTCCTTGTTGTTGGCTTGAAACCCTAGTGATGTGGATCTTGGATTGAAAATTCATGATTATGGTTTTGTGATCCAATATTTCTTCTCTCCAATTGTGATGGCACACTCCTCATATGATATTTATTCTCAACAACATGGTTATGCTTATGGTCACGATTTCCTTGTATTTCCACATACCTTTTAGGAAGCCTCTTTAAGAGAAGATTTTCCATGGCAATCGTGGATTTTTATTTTTCTTCGATATTTTCATTCATCTTCTTCTTTATTTCTCCCTTATTTTCATTCATCTTATTTTCTATTCCTTCTTTGTTATCTTTCTTATTCTTCTTTATCGTTTCTTATAATCGTTCATATTCTTTCCCATTTCTCCTTTACCTTTTTCTTTAGAACTTGATAAATCCACCTTCCTTAATATACTACCATCTATTTCATTAACATTATTCTATAACTGAGATAAGATCAATTATAAGTCTTCATTATATTCATGATTCAAGGATGAGCCTTCAATAGATTTAATTGTTGTAGCAGGTTTCTTTGGACACATGTTGAAAAATAATAATAGAACTCCTTTTTATCACAAATTTCAGTCACAAAAAAAAATAATCTTCTAATCAACAGTTAGGTCACTACTAAGTTATGTACCTTAACTTGGAGAATATCATAATGGCTAAAATTTTATTAAAATGTCTTTGATATTTTATCCCTTCTGGATATATCAATTTGTTTTGTAATACCTTGATATGTCTTTTTGGCACCATATGTGAACAAAGTTTGATGTGCTAAGTGAAATTTATGTTTCCCAAAACTTTCTTATGTTTTGCCTCTTCTCATGAGAAAACTTGTATAGCATGTCATGTGTCCAATTCTTCAAATACCATTACTAATTTTTACATAAGGTACTTCTACATGTCTCTTGAAATACTTGAAAATTTTATTTTCTTAAAAGTCCAAAATAGGATGATATAGCATAAATACCAAGCTGACATGTTTAAAATTTATTTCAAGACTCTTCATAAACCCTAACTTCCATAGGGTATTGTTGACGGTGCTGGAAATCCATAAGTTAAGGGAGTATCCTAGATGAAGAGGCCTAATTAGACTTCAAACCATTTTATTAGGAGCCCTTTCGGAAATATGGGTCAAATGTTCTTAAAGATATGCCTTGGCTACAATGGTCAACATAAGAGATTAATTCATATATAATTTTAGATGAACAAGTGAATATGTCTTATGGAATGTTAAGTTGTAGAATGTATCAAGGTTCTTCTACCGAAAGGGAAAAAAAAGTGAGCCTTTAAAAGAAAAGTAACATTACTAATCTCGATCCAGATTGGATCATTATATTGTTTGAAATCCATATTGGTGCATTTGGAGTTGAAAAAGTGGAGGAATCAACTCATGAGACCATTTTATCGGCGGGACCCACTTTGGCAAAACGAGGTTTGAAATCTTCCGAGAGTGTTTTTAGGCATTAAATCAATATTTTATGTGAGTAAAAATTTTCCTCTTTAGGTCCACACCATTTCATGCTATTCTACACACATATATCTTTCCAACGTCGCAATAAGCATGCCAATTAGATTCCATATGCAAATGTTATGCCACTTAGAAGTTGACCTTCATGTTTTCACACCTATAGTTCGAGAGGATGCTGCATCATCCCCCAATATTCATGGAAAAGGGGCTAGCCACTTGGTTATTATGTAAAAGACTCTAGAAGAATCTGTATTGTAACTCTAGTTAAAAGTTGATGTAGTCCAAATTGACCACTAGTAGGCTATTAGTCTATGTTATAACTAGACCACTAGGAGGAAGAGGATTCCATTCCTTCGAGAGAATTTTTTTCCATAGATAAGAAAATATAGCCAAGAGAGATAGGAGGTAGAGAAAATAGAGAGGATCGGTGCATTGTAGCAACCCACGGGCCATAAGTAATACTTCTTTGTACCTGCATCCATATTTCTAGGCAGAGAAAGAGAGCAAAGCAACCTCGCTATCTAGCTGGGTTTTCTCCTAAAATGGTTTCCCATAGATGATATCTTGTGTCTTATGTGTGTGTGTGTGTGAGAGATTATTTTATCATTCTCTACTTTTCTACATAATTTCCATTTGCATGCATGCACTAATTACATTTAAATCTACAAATCTAGAATTTTAATAAAATTGTAATAGTGTAAAATTTCAATATTTTAATATATTATTATAAGATATGTTGTGACAAACTATCCAATGGAATATCCACAAAATTTTATAGATCAAATCTCGCAAAGACACATGAGCATATAGATATGAATGAATCATTGGTCAACTAGTAAAATAGTTCACATAGAAGCAACGATTATTAAAACACATACAACACACCTTCAAGAAGATAAGTCCCAAAGCCACTGAAATAGTTCAATTTCCTTCCTATAGATGAAAAAAACATACATTGCAAACATTCAAAGAATAGTCTTACAATATTTGTGACATATGCATGAAAGTGTGTTGTCTTAGCGAGCTTCAAAATTAGACAAAAGTTCCAAGATACATAGATACAACAAACACCACTATCTCCAATAGTAGAGCGTTAGAGAAACCATTTTCTCCTCCAAAAGAACTGTTACACTGAAATTTGTCACCATGACTATTTGCAGTTAATATGGCTCCATCAACAGTCATATTATCCTCCTTGTCAAGCCTTATACCTCTGCTCTCCATGTCAAACTT
>APFE030255582.1:52336-82121 GCA_000404065.3 Pinus taeda
GGTTTTGAGGATAGTTCTTTTCTTGTGTCAACCTCACTAAAAAATGAAACAACTCCCACGAGTCTTTCCAAGATTTCGAAAGTAAACCTTCATTTCATCCACCTAGTTGAATGCAATAAAGCTTGGGGGGCATGTACCTTGATTTGCGTCATTATGCTGGGAGCATGCGAACTTATCACAAGCATAGATTTTCGTTTCAAGCTTGTGTAAACATGAAACCGAATCCGAGCATAGTTATTTTCCTGTGTCAAGCTCGTTAAAAAATGAAACAAATCCTCCTCTAATTGAGTCGAGAGTTTGACTAGACCTCATAGATGTTAAGTTGTATATTTAGGATAGTTATTTCAGTCTTTTGCATAGTTTTCTTATAGTTTGAGGTCAAGTTTTTCAAATGATCTCGTAACTCAACGTTGATTTCATCCAATTGGTTGAATGAAATGAAGCTGGGGGGCATGCGCTCTAGCAGTCATGCTTAGGGGGTATCAAGCACAGTTTTTTCTCTGTTTCAAGCTTGTGTAAAAATGAAACTACTTCGAAGCATAGTTTTTTCTTTGTTTCAAGCTTTTGAAAAAATGACATTGTCTTGAGTCCTTTTCTGTTTTTTTGGATCATTAAATATTAAATTTGTTTATTTTTTAGGTTAGTATTTCATTTTTCATTATTTTTTGTATTTTAGTCAAGTCTTTGTAATGTGTCGTTTTGTGCATTTTTATGGTTTTTTCGAACTTGTTATTTTTCACAAATGAGACATCAGAGTCATCTTTTAAGCCCTTTTCTGACTCCTAAAACATGAAAATATTGCCGATTGTTTCTTTTACACTCGTTAAAACATAATTAAAAGACGTTCCCCTTATAGCCCTTTTCTGACCGTAAAAACAGGAAAAGATTGCCGGATTTTTGTCGTTTCAAATTGGATACTGGAAATAAAACGACGTGTCCTTGATCGCTTTTTACTTTTCAGATCAAAGACACTAACTATGAAAGTATCCTTGGTCGCAAGATCAAGCGGTTCTCCTAGGTATTATTTTATACTTTTTCGGGCTTAGGAGACACAAATTTATGAAAAGTCCAATCTGGAGTCTTCTAAGTTTTTCAGACTCTCTAAATATGAAAAACGCTGAGTTTCTCCTATACTGGACTCGTTAAAATTTCACAGTAAAGGACCTGTTCTATTACAAACAGGAACGGACCACTCCTTCTTAGGGTTCGGATCAAAAACTAAGTTGGACTCATCCGAAGGATGAGCTTACAAACAAGCATATGTTATCCTCCTCAAGCTTGTAAAAAATAAAGAGGTACTTGCCAGAAATGGTGGGGGAAAAATGAGAAGAATGAGCCTATTTGATATCCTTTTGTCTCAAGAAAAACCTTACTAGCACTCTTGAACACGACACTTATTCATTCACCTGGGTTGGGAAATCCTTTACCTCACAGTTGACCAAAATCACTTGACATCTTTAGTCGGGTTACGGGAGTCGACTTTGAGTCATTCATCCCCAAACCATCTGTTGTGTCGTTATGTGTTCAAGAGGTCTGTAAACAAAACATTCAAACACAAAATACCTATCATTCATTGTGTCATCATTGAGTCAGTCCTTGCAGCAACATTTCTTCAACTTGAACTATGGTTTCGTGTTGTGGGCTTGCCTGCGAAGGGTCGCTTTCTATCGACATCAGCACATTATCTAGAGAGTTGACTTAGAAATCGTCAGTACCTTGGAGTCTGCATGCATCAATGGCAGGTTTCTCGCCTTCGACGTCAGTTTTTCATCGTTGACTTGCGATCGAAGGATTCCATGAAATGTCGACATCGACCATTCATTCACATCTCATGGATTGTGCTGGTACTTTGAGAACCGTTGACATTACTGGTGGTCTCTCTCATGCTTGTTAACAGTTTTCATCATTGACTGGTAATCAAGTGGTTTCTACCATGTTCGACATCGACTCATTTATTCACATGGCTAGAATCGTACCAATTCGGGAAGTAGAGATGAAGACCCTGGATCTAGTTTCCACCATCCAGGTTGCGAGAATTTTGGGTATTCAATTATGTTGTAGACCAACCATAAACAGAATGGATGTGTCCATACTGTCTACACGAGTATATGATTATGATGTATTATGAAATCATTCCTGTATCAGAATAGTTAGTCTGTTAGTTAAAGTTTGATCTGAGTATGGGAATGCCTACCTCAGCGATGATATAATCTTATACATGTATTTTGTGTTGAAAATTGCAGGTTCTGACCAGGCTCTCCACGAGATAATCCTTGAAATGATAAAGTACTTCACCCTTCCTAGATGATATAAAACCCTTATCTATTACAGGCTTCGCACTTTAGGGGGCAATCTGTTACACTGAAATTTGTCACCCTGACTATCTGCAGTTAATATGGCTCCATCAACAGTCATATTATCCTCCTTGTCAAGCCTTATACCTCTGCTCTCCATGTCAAACTTGAAAAAAGAGAGAAAGTCAATAAAAATCATGTTTATCTCTGGGTACGCAGGTTCTCTCTACCTTGCCTGCCTGTACGCATCCCAAGCTCATTGTACCTGCATACGTGTATGCTCTGTAAGTCAAGGGATGGGTGCGTAATCCTGTAAAGGTAAAAAGGCGCGAGCTTCATCTTAAAAAAGTTACTTGTGGTCACTTATAGAGCATTCTAGAAGATTGTTTGACGTGTATTGAGCGCCTCTAGATGGTTCATGCATCCCTATGATAGAGGAACTTATCCCATCAAGAGAGGAGCTACCCCATCCAAAAGAGGGAGTATCCCATTGATGTTGGACTGAATAACTTCCTCTAGAATACTATAAATACAGGCATTGGGCCAGAGGAGGAGAGGTTGAAAGCTGAACATTCCAAAGGGTAGATGCTGCTGGAATTAGGACTTCCTTGTAGAAGCTTGTGAGGAGAGATTACCATCCTTTCTTGTTTCATGTGGAAGTGGGTGAGATTATCAAAGTAAAGGAAAACTCTTGCTGGACCCTAGGACGAACTTGCACAACACCAAGGCTCAGGTTGTAATGGTTTCTTTGTTTCTTATTAATACAAATAAGTCCATTCTTCTCAATGATTTGTTGTTAATGAATTGTTTCATATACTCCTTGGTCTATATGTTGAATATGTTTTGTTTTATGAGATATTCAGGTGTTATGTAATCGTTTGATTGTTAGTGTATGCAGGTTTCGATGTGAAGGAGGAGCTCATCTGGATCAACAAGGCTAGACTACTACAACAGCGTTGGATTTAAGGTAGGATCGAAAACACTTGGTTTCTCGTATAATAATGCATGTTTAGAGAAGGATTGCTCTTACTTGTCTTGTTTGTCACTAGAAAGTCTTATGCTTCTAGGGAGATTGGTTTTGTTCGCAAAATTATCACTTTCCGCATGACAAGAACTATCTTCCTCTCTAATTCATGGTGGGAGAATCTAATGTGAAAATTTATTTGCATGAGCTATGAGGATGTATATATAATCCCTTGTGACTCTTGGACTACCCTCATGGTTGTTTTACTTCTCTATGACCTTTTGACTCCATGACTTTTCACATTCCACGAATAACTCTTGGACTTCCACTTTACATTACATTTCTCACATATTGAAATTACATAATCCACACAGGATGTGGAAAATGATGACTCATACCAAGACATGACATGAAATTGATGACATGGATTGTATGATGCTATGGTAATGTCAAGACACTCTTGTTGCTACTAACTTTGTGTCTTCTTTAAATATGGAACATGTTCTTCTTCTTCCTTTGCCATAAGGATTAAAGGTAGGGATTCTTCAATGTGATCTTTATCTCTAGTTGCTAACACAATCTAGTGTTACTTTGTATTTATTAATTGGTGAACTTGCATTTTCATATAGAAAGGTGCCTTTTAGCAAGATCTCATTCTTCATCTCCTTGATATCATCCTTTCATAACATGATCTCATCCCTATAATTGAAAAACATTCATGAAAAGAAGAAATCAGCCTTGTAACATGCCTCCTCTCATATCTAACCACTTTCACTGGCTTTCCTTGGGTAAACATGAGATGAGGGTCAATATGATAAGAATCAAACTCCTATATGACCTTAAGGAAATGGAGTTGATAAACAAGACCTTACAGACCTCCCTCAAGTGCAATAGGACCCCCTGAAGCTAATCCACCACTCCAGGTACCCAAACCCTAAGTTAACCTAGCATTTCAATGAAATAAATCACCTATTGCTCCCATGACAAGGCATGAATGCAACTAAAACCCTCCTATCACTCCCATAATGCTTGCAAGGGAGATACTGTAGTCTTTTTTAGCCAGCCTCTAACCCACTACTCGAAACTTGATGATATCTTCCGAAACAATAAATGACACAAAGAAAAATACTCTAACACAAAAATTGATCAATGACTTTACCTAACCAAGCCCAACCATGACAATCATTCCACTAAACACATGATGAACATTCAACCTACAGGTCATGAACGCAAGTCTGAACATTAGGGATTGAAAACTTATTTGAGGTTTAACAATAAGGGTCACTTCCTTCTAAAATTAGCTATCATAACACCAATTATATTCATTATTCAGTCAGTTACAAGTAAAAACATGAAAATATCCATGACTAAGAAATATCATATAACCATGCTTATAACCAGCATACAACTAGATAAATAATAATCAGATAACATCCATTAAATCCACATAATAACAAGTACATTTACTCATCAAAATAAAGGGAAACTTAGTTCTTATTAAAAATAGTCAAAATCCAACTAGGTTTGGGACTTCCACGTACCACCTGACCATAGATTGGTTGAACCAAATATTTCTTTCAGCCAATCATCCCCATGCCATATTCCAAGAATGAATGTGGGATCTCATGGCATAAACCAATCCATGAAAAGCAAATGGAATCTAGAGGTTAAACACCCTCACCATATCATGATCTCACCTAAACCAATGCTAAGATCACAAAACCAAATCGATATTGGATGCCTCACAATTTCTTCTCTAATACCTTGAGGAATTTTCTTGTCTCCACCCTTTGGATTTACCGTGTATCTCACCATTATTGGTCAAGGGATTCGTAGGCCTTTGGAATTTTCCTGAGACCACCTGAATCCAAAATCTCCCAAAAATTCAAATCTCAAACTAAGAAAAGTCCCATCACACCATGGCTATCTGGAAATGGAAAGGCAAGGCTAAATCCCACCATTGAAACCTAAAAAAGTCCATGCCAATCATAGTAAAAGAAACAAATACCAACATGCAAATACCATACATGTCAAAAATAGCTAGGAAATCATATATGCAACCTGTTACCTGCAAGTATTCCTGTTGAAGCTACTTGATTCATCTTTTCCTTGATTGATCTTTTCTTTCCTTTTCTTTCCTTGTGCTTCATTTGCTTGCTTGCTTGCCTTCTCCTCTCTGAGACTAATTCCAAAACTAATCTAACAAAATAATGTGAACTAATCCCCATAAGCCTTTTTATTAATGAGGCCTCTATTTTTCTCAATTTTCCATTATTTTCCTTCATTTTCCTCCTCAAAAGAAAAATGTGACTTTTCACCTTCCTTTTCTCCCATTTTCCGTTATTTTGATAAAATAAATGCCAATAATGCCTTTTTACATTTTCAGTGCCTTTTCCATTGACTTTGCCAATTTTCCTTAGCCATAAACACATCAAATGATGCCCATTAGGATATTTTTCTCAACATTCAGCTTGGAATATCTGTCCAATGACGTTGGTCTTATTTTTCATTTATTAACTTTTATTACATGAAATTTTAACTCAAGGCTATTATAGACCCCTCCCCCTTAGGGGAACACCATCCTTGGTTTTCAATGACACCTACAACCAACGAAACCATTGAAAATAAAACATACTACCCACAAAGATTTATGACTTAGCTCGTTGTAGTATTTATAATGAATAACTTGCTGAAAATGAAACCAACATAATGCTTACTGGAGCTTTATACCACAACTCATTACAATATTTACAATAACAACCACATATAAACTAATGCACATTTGATTCAACAAAAAAATAACCATATTGCCTATGGAACTTTAATAATCCATCTCGATATAGTATTTACAATAATATGCACATATGCACATTTATGTAACCAACAAATAAAAGGATACGATGCCTCCATCTGCAATAAGGGAGTCCAGAGGCTCACACCTCCACCCTCAAAGTAATACCAGGATTCACCTCCTTCCCAAGAAGTATAAAATCCACTCCCAAAGTCAAACCTACATCCAATGTCTAGCGCTACAATCCTGCACTATTTTTCCTCTCAGTGAACAACTACCAATTCATTGTTCCAATGCACACTCCCAAGGTGCATCTAATCCCATATAGAAATGCTAATAACCAAAACAAATCCATCCCCGCCCTTCCCTTCTCTGATAGACAGTCTACCGGGAAATTCAATCACCCCCTTCAATGCAGTCACTCACTTTCCAAGTTCCTTGACATCCTCTATCACCGACGATCCATCCCTTAGCGAAGGTTTCCTTACATCGGAAGGTCAAATAACCAAGGCATAAACCCACCTCAAAACCATCATACCAGTCATACCATGCTCATGGAAATCAATGGACACTATTAGGTACCATTGTCCCACAATGGCCATGCTCCTAAAGTTATTTACCAACATATTACTTCTTGTTCCAATTCCTTTTGTCGCTTCTAATTCTTGTAGTTAGTTTCAACCACCCCAACCAGGGATTTCCCTGCTTCTTGTACCAAGCACATAATTTACATTAGATTATAACGAATTGAAACTAATTCAAATCATACCTCATTTGTGGCCTGTCAATAAGGTACACTTGTAATTTTATTTACTTCCTGTCACAACAATTCAAGCTAGCTCTTTTGATCAAATCATCATGTATAAGCATATCATATCCAGTTACCTCAAAACACAACCATCATAAATCAAAACCATAGATCACATGTAACCATCATAAATCAAAGTCACATATCACATGCAAGTATAAAAATGAAATAAAATACTAATACTTATCTTTCAAATGATTATTTTGCTTTTGCCTTTGTGCTTTATCCTTTCTGCACACCCACACTAAATCAGTTTCCAAACTCGGCAAGCACCCAGTGCCTTTTCTTTAAGAAACAAGGGAATCCATAGAATAAACTACCTCCTCCTTCAATATCAACAACAAGGGTATTCGATACTAACCTCCTCAACCCTCAATAATAATAAGGGCATCCCAATACTAAACCACCTCAACCCTCAATAGCAATCAACAAGGGCATCTAGATACTAAACCGCATCAACCCTAAATAAGAACAAGGTATGTTGAGACTAAACTGCCTCAACCCTCAATAGTAACAAGGGTATGCCGAGACTAGACTGCCTCAACCCTCAATTACGACAACAAGGTCCAAACAATACCATACGTGTCTATCCCATCACACTATACAACGTATACACATACATAGTATAAAATGGAACACATACACCTAGACCCAGTGTGCAACACGACACATACACCTACACACAGTGTACAACATGGCACATACACGTACACCCAGTGTACAACAAAACACATAGACCTACACCCGATGTAAAACACAATACATATATGTACCCTTCGTATAATATCATGAATACACATGTCATGATACAATGACTACAAAATACCCATATCATGATACCAAATATACACAAAACAACATTATGATGTGTACACAATACCACATATACACAACGCGACCTGCACAGTGTGTACACAACACCTAATGTACACAACACGACCTGCACAATGTTTACACTACATAACATGCACATAGTGCCACATGTACAACATGTACACAACGCCAAATCTACACAACACGACATGTACAACATGCACACAGCACCATATGTACATAGCAATGCATATCCACATGCCCACGACACCATATGTACACAACACTGATATCCAAAAGCCCACAACGACTTTGAAGAAGATCCACCTTGAAGGTGCATCTTCGAAGAATATCCACCCTTCATGTCATGAGGAGAAATGGAGGCAATATCAGACAAAACAGATTGGTATGCCTCACCAGGTGTCACCTTCTTTAGAATGTTCGGTGGAGAGAAGCCTCTGCATGTTTTACCTAGGTATGCCACTGACAAGTTTGTCATGCAAGAAGTATCATACCATCTCACCATAGGGTTGTCAACAACTTTGCACGAGAATAAGAAAGCATGATGGCCCACTCTTGCTTTGCAAATTGGATTATATGAGATAAAGAACTTGAAAGTCATTTATGCCAAGGGAAAGGAAATAATCAGGTTTTCATTTGGTACTTGTGAATTTAATATGTATGATCCCCGTGGTATTTGTAAATACCACTATGCCCAAGTTTACTTTTTGTGGATCGACAAGGAATTCCATTGGCCATAGGAGGGCCCATGGAGGAATTTCTACAATGCCTTCAGACTCCATGAGTCAGTCAGCCTAGCAAGGAATTCATAGGATGCTTCACAGATGGAAGAAATTCGAAAGAAATAGAAGTAGAAGGAAGCAATCCCATGCAGGACAAGGGAAAAAGAAAGATTACTGACAGTCCATAGGGAGAATAGTGTTGTAAGATGAAATAAGATCCTATGATCATGAAATCAACTTTAGCAGTAGAAGCAAAGAGGAAGCAGAGGAAGCAGAGGATACAAAGAGAAAAGTGGAGGAAGAGAGAAAATCAGAGGTTGCAGGAAGAATAACTGAAGCTGCAGGAGACAAAGAAAAATATGAAGGAAGAATAGGAGTTGAGAAGGAGGGAAAAATAAGAGAAGCGAAAGTAGGAGGAAGAAGAAAGAAAGGTGAAATGACAAAAGAAACAACATCGATACAGGTTGAAGAGTAGGAATAGAACCAACTAGCAGCCGAGGAGGAAGGTGAACAAATGCAGGATCGGGAGCTTGCTCAGCCCATAGAGATCTCGATTTAAGTAACAGACATGGAGATGGAACAGAAGCCATAGAATGAAGATTTTGATTTGATTCCTAGTGAACCATAGGTTGTCACTCAGTCTCCACCACCTCCAGCAGTAGAACTAGCCACGAGCGAGCAAGGGGATGTTGTTCCCCTCAATGCTGATCTAGTAATGGATGTGTACAATATGTCATTTAATGTGTTCCGGAAGAGAATTGCACAAGCACAGAGAAATCATTTTTCGGATGATCATGCATCACCCACATTCATTAGAGAAAGGGTGATAGTGGTGGACACCATGAAGCATCCAAATGTCATTGCTGAAGTGAACTTGGCCTTTACAAGAGCAACGAGATAAAATCTTTAGTATTTGATGGCCGAGAATGAGAAACTAGCATCGAACTTGCAGACTACCAGGAACGAGGAAGAAAAACTCCACATAGAAACAAAAAGTGCAGTTTCCACATGGGTTTTACTTCGAAGAGATGAGAGAAGAGATATTTGATAAATTATCAATACTTAGAGAAACCATGCAGAATCTTTATGAGGGTTTTATGCCCATACATAAAGCAGTTGTCTGTTTGCATGGTAAACAATAACATAGCAAAGAGTGTTAAAAACTCAAGAACATACAATCTTCCGTTACTTATTTGCAAGAGAGGACAATGTGATACAAAGGAGCACAACTTGACTTCATGGAGAAAATGAAAGCACGTGCATATTTGGAAGAAGCAATAGTTCGGACATTGATTCAGAACAACAAGAAGATCACCTCATTTATTAGTAGCATTTAGGCCTCATATGTATGGTTGTTCAGTAGTTTGGATGTCTTGGAAAAAAGACACCAGATCCCATCAGTCGGTTCACTCACCAAAGCTAAACCTAGGAACCAAGTTTGGTAGGAGATCAATGAGTACTTGTACCAGCTGAGACAAATTTCTACCAAGGAGGATTTAGATTTGAATAAACAAAACATGCATAATTACATCGATGGTCTTGTCCAAACCAGAACAATCTTGCTCATGCTTCAAAACAAACTTGAAACTGGTTCCAGGACATTGTACTTGGATTCCATGGAGGCTAGAGTGCACTTCCAGCCAGACACCATCATGCAATTTGGGGAAATCATCAAACAGTACCGAGTTTGGCACCAATATGTGACTGAGAAGTAGCAAGTGGAGGTTGTTGAGATAGAGTTCTCCTAAACTCAAGAATCGTAGTTTTGTGTCTTGTTAGGTTGTCATGTTGTCTCTACCCTATTTTTTCTTATATGGGTACAAGTGTAAAATGTAATATTATTATTAATTATTTTGTAAGTCAAATTCCAAGTTTCAATATTGGAATATGAAGAGTCATGATGCAATGTAATGAGTCACTTTGTAAAGAACTTGAAGAGTCATGAGGGTAGTTGAAAGGTCACCAATGGGAGTTGAATAGTCATCCCCTCTTATTATAAATAGAACCTCATAACTCATAGAAGAGGCTTTTGGGAGCCAAGATTTTGGCTTGGCTTAGGCTTAGAAGGAGCTTGGGAGTATTGTGAAAGAGCCTTGGCTTCTCCGTAGCATGAAGCGAGTATACTTCTTTGGAGGAGCAAGTATTCTTGACTTGAATGTTCCACTATTGGGGCTAAAGGTCCATCAATGGTGTATGTATGAATGGAAATTTCACTTATAGAAATAAAATTAGAGCTGACATGCATTCATGCATTAGCTGTGAATATAGTAGGAATATTCTTGTTGTATTTTCAATGTATGTCATTTAACTTATGCTTATGTTTATGAACTATTTTGTTTTCATTTGTATGAATCTTGTTGAATGTGTGTCGTTTTATTAATTCAACACTTTAACTTGTGGACTACTCCACATCTTATCTTGTGATGTCATTACGCTCTTTTGTTACTTTCAAGCTATGCATTATTACAGGCTTCCTAGGGGCACATTTCCTTTTCTTTTAATGTGTTGGAACCTTCATCCATCACACTTGGCTTTCTGTAGGATCACACACTTTCTCTCACCCAAAGTTACCATACTTCACTTTGTGAATTTTCGTAGTCAAGGCATAACATTACCACTCACTATTGGGACTCCTACTCCAAATGGTGTGAGGTTTAGTTGGGACTATATATCGGGCAGATCCCCTGAATGTTGGCGGGTCAAGCACTGTCAACATGATCATCATTATTTTCAAGCACCTTTTCTTTCTTTGCAATCTCATCAAGTGTTTTGTATTCTTTGTTTTCGTTTTCCTATTTGTTTCCTTGCATCTAGTCCTTATACAAGACCTTCTCATTGAATATGACATCTCCACTCCTAATGATTTTGTGATTTTCATAATCGTATAATCAATAACCAAAATCATTGACACCATATCCAATAAAGGTACATTTATTTTTATTTTCCCTCAATCTTTTTTCTATTTTGTTTATTAATGTGGACAGAGGCTTCATATCTGAAAGTCTTTAGAAATGAGTAGTTTACCTTTTTACATGTCCATGTCTCCTCTAGAATAACACCATCAAAGGAACTTGAAGGCCCTATATTTATTAAATAAAGAACAATATCTATAACATCTTAAAATTGTAAGAGAAATCATGCATGCAATTCCATGCACCTTGCACGCTCAATGATTGTCCTATTCATCCTTTCTCACACACCATTTTCTTGTGGTGTTCCTAGAACTGTCTTCTCTCTATGAATTCCATGTTGTGGAAAATATTTATTAAACTCCTTGCTGCAATATTCACCTCCATTATATAATCTAAGGCACTTCAACTTCTTTCCTGACTCATTCTCAACCAAAGCTTTCCATTTCTTAGAATTATCAAAGACATCAAATTTATTTCGATTACAATATATCGAAGTATTCCTTGTTGCATCATCAATGAAATAAAAATTATAGCTAGAGCCACTAAGAGATGATACTTGAGTAGGTACCCATACATCTGTATTCACAAGCTCTAATTTTTCATTCTTCTTTTCTTTCCCAACTCTGAAAAATATGACACTCTATTTTCCATAAAGACAATTCCCACATAAATCCCAATCAACATCCTTCAAACCTGGTAACAAATTCATTGATTGAAGAAACTGCATCCCCTTCTCACTCATGTTCCTGAGCCTATGATGCCAAAGTGTTGTATATGCTACCATGGAGGTTAAAACATTAACTAAATTGGAAATACAATTGCATAAATACAATGTACTAACTTTTTCTCATTTTCCTATTACCAAGGCTCCTTTTGTGACCTTCAAGGTTTTATCTGTAAATGTGGTTACACAACCTTCACCACCCGATTTCCTTGTTGAGATTATTTTTTTTTCTTTAAATATAGAACATGCCTTACCTCCTTTAATAACCATTGCTTTCCATTCAGTTTGTTTATAAAAACCTTACCCAATTGCAATCATTTTACAAGGTTTATCATCACACCAACAAAATTCTCCAAAATCTCCTTGAACATAGTCATAAAAATGTCTTCTACCGGGTGTGGCATGGAATGAAGCCCTTGAATCTACTACTAAGGCATCAATAATATTTTCTAACGAAATATTAATCAATGCATCTTGCAACACATCACATGTTACATTCACTTCATAATTGCTGTCATGTTGTGCATCTCCTTCTTTTCCTTTCTGAGACTTATATTATTTCTTTAGGTTTCCCTTCTTCCCACATTTCCTACACACTATCCCTGATATGGATTTGCATATGCATTTTATTGACTTACTGTGATTTCCTATGCTCCTTCATTTTTTCATTTTTCTTCCCCTAATATGTGTAGTAAAAACATTATTTGATGTCTCATCGGAGCTTTTCTGTCACATTTCCCCACAAAGGATAGAACCAACACAATCATCAAACTTTAAAGTACAAGATTCAAATATAGAGTTACTAATAGCCATGACTAAGCCATTCCAACTTTTTGGAAATGAATACATAAAAAACAGAGCCCTAAATTCATCATCAAAATTTACCCCTACAAAACTTAACTAACTGGTAATTGTGTTAAATTCATTTAAATGGTCGGGCATATATCCATCTTCTAACATCTTCATATTAAATAAATTATTTATAATAAATATGTTGTTTGAGGCAGAGGGTTTCTCATATAGTTTGGTCAATGTCATCATTAGAGCTTTTGTAGTCATTTCCTTTGAAATGTTAAATTCCATCGACGTTTCTAGACACAACCGTATTATTCCTAGTGCCTTTCTATTGAGAAGATCCCTCTATTCATCTATCACACTCATCAACTTCTTTAATTTTTCGTTCAATGGTAGCTAAAGATATTTTTTATACAAATAATCCTCCATTTTCATATTCCATAACTAGTAGTGTTGTCTGTTAAATTTTTGAACCCTAAAACTACCATATTCCACTATTGCAAACCAGAAACCCTTCTTTCCTGTGAGTTTGTCAGCGACATAGAAAATTGAGCCTCAAAACTGCCCTTTCCTTAGCAACTCTTCTCCTCCATTTTCTTTCTTTTTCCATGATGAAAATGCATCCCTATCATCAACAACTAGTATACATTGCCTTAATGAGAACATTTTAGTGGCTTACATGTTATGCTTTAATGCTTTGTTGTTTAAACAAGTTTTTGTCTTTTAGTTACGAAACACAACCTATTCTGCAGCTAATCAGTTGTTCTGCAACTACTTCCATGCTTTAATAGGTTTCGGGTGTGAGAAGGATAAAATAACTACATGGGCAGCTTGGAAAAGATCATGACATGGATCGTGTCCTATTCACCTAGCCTAGGTCGACAAGGAAGATGGTACAAGACTCCGGCCAAAGAAGAAGTCAAACATAGAGACCAAAGGCAAACAGGACTCTGTTTTGTACACGTTTCATAGTGATAGGACCTGAAACAACTTCCTGAACCCACAGACTCCAATAGCTATCCGTGCAACCAAATCCAATAGCCATCATATTAGATTTATGTCTCCAGCAGTCGAGAAAGAGAATTTTGTGTGCCTGTCTGCTACGTGTTTTTGGCCGTAGCTTATTTTTCTCCATAAAAAGTTGTATAATTTTCTTATAAATATCTGTGTAAAGAACACAGAAAAAGTTTGATTTTTCTCATGTCTTAAGCTCAGATTACTACTTTGTAATTTTGAAAACGCATTCTCTGTTTTTAATATGAAGACCATGTGGTTTATGGACATCTGAAAGTGTTTCTTCGAGTTTTGAATGAGTATGCATAACCTGAGCAGTTCCAGAGGGCCCTTGTGCTGACTAAGGTTTCATTTCATTTTGTTTTGTATTTTATAGTTAAACTATAAATTCATCATTTCTTCCATAATGTCCATAACCATTCACTAACCTTGTTTATAATGCAATCTTTATTATTTTCTCACTAACGCAGAATAACTTATTTCAGTGCAGAGTAGTTTATTTCTACTTTAATTTCTTTTTAGTTTTTATCAGTAGTTAGAAGTTGAATTCAATAGTCTAGAGTAGTTTGTTTCATTTGTTGTTTCATTAGTCTTTAGGCTTTCAATTAAGCTGATCAATGCCATTACAGTGCCATTTTGTTACTAGTTTATTGACTCATGGTGTAGATGAATGTTTCTAAAGATCCCTTCTAGCTGATAACTCATCTTAAACTAAGTGGTTGAATACTTCATTCATGCAATGAGTCTTTTCTGCATTACTGTATTTATCTTCTCTTAGAATAATGAAGTACAAAATTACTCAGAATGTCATCACAGTGAGGTTTTTCTCTCAATTTTGAGAGGCAGAGTAACTAAGCACTTCATTTAGCTTTTCTTCCATAGTAGATTAGTTGCAATTGCATTTTCAGTCTTAGTATTTCTATTAATTTTATTTCCATAATAGATAGTTGCAATTTAACTTTCAGTTTTAGTGTTTCATTTAGTTTTTGTTCTTGTAACAGATTAGACAATAATTGCAATGTCATTTTCAGTTTTCAGTATCCATTTAGTCTTGTTTTTGTAATTAAATAGACGGTAGTTGCAATTCCACTTTTTAAGTTTTTATCTCATGATCTGGAAATAATGATATGATTAGAAGTAAAAACTTTGTTTTCATTTCTTGATTAAACTTTGCTTCGAAATCTCACTTAAGCTCTTTTTAGTTCTCATTTCTTTAGGTCCTTAATAGTCTTTACAAGAGTTATATTTAAGATTTTGTTAAGTACATTGTAAACCATTAGGGATTAAAGGATCAAAAATTCCCAAAACAACATGAAACTCAAAAACAATGAAGTAAGAAGGGTCATCTAGCACATATAGTGCACTACACTTCATGAGTTTATGATACCCGGATTGATAATTTATGTAGAGCAATTCAGGACACTAAATTGACCAAACATTTTGGCACCGTTGCCGGGGAAGTGTAACTAGGTAGCCTTATCTCTTACATTTAAAAAAAAAAAAACAAAACAATGACATGCATAGAGAAAGAGACTCTAGGGGTAGATTTATAGCTAGGGGTAGAAGTTCAATTCCTACAACTCCACCTACTCCACCAAGAGTTAGAAAAGACACACCTCCATCGCAGACTCATACTCCCGACCATAGGATTCCTGGAACTCAAGGGGTAGAAACTCAATCAGAAGATTCTCCTACTTCATCTACCAAAACAGTCATAGGAGAGAAAAATTTTGAATCTCCAATAGTAGGGATAACCATTTTCACCTCCACAAGAGAACCTATTGTAGTTGAAGAATTAGGAATACCTAGTGAGGAAGAAAAAATAGAAACTCTCTCCCATAGTCCATTAATAGAAGAACTAGAGGAGGAGGGAATAACTTTGCAAGTTGAGCCTTATACTGACTCTGAAGAAACTATAATGGCAGAAGAAGAACAAGATGGAGAATTCTCACTATTTGGAGGAGGAGGTAGAGGGAGAGGTAGAGGAAATAATGGAGGAGGTAGAGGTAATAATAGAGGAGGAAGAGGAAATAGGGAAGTATATAACTCTTTTGGATTCCCTATAGCTGATGACGAAACACATACCACAATGAAAAATATCTCACCATCTGTCCTACCAAACTTCTATGGGTTGAGAAGTGAGGACCCTGAAACATTTTTGTTTGAGTTTGAAGTCTTGTGCAGAACTTATGATTATCTAGAAGACTCTCAAAAACTCAAATTGTTTCCTTCAACACCAAAAGGGGTTGCTTTGAAATGGTTCATGGGGTTAGTCACTCAATCCATTAAAACATGGAAGGACATGAAACAGGCATTTCTGGATAGATACTTGGATTATTGTATGCCTACCAATCATAAAGATGAGGTGTTCAAAATGATGCAAAGAGAGGATGAAAACATAGAAGATTTGATTGAGAGATTTAACTATAATTTGAAAATAGAAAACATGAACAATTTAGATGAAGAAACTTTGAAAGCTCTTTTCTTAAAGGCCATTACAGATGAGTGGATAGATGTCCTTAACATGATGGGGAAGGGAGATATCTCTCAACTTCCATTGAGTGACATAAGAGAACTATGTGTTCATCTCTCAAGATGGAAATCTAAAACATGGAAAGGACTGAGAGATCCTCCTCTTGTTAGAGTAAACAAATCTGCAACTGGATCTGTAAGTAGGGTAGAAATTGGCAATATGCTTGATGAGTTTAAAACTGATATTCTAGGGAGCCTTAGTGAGCAACTAGACACCCTTAAAATTCAAAACAAGAAGAAAATAGAGGCTGATACTTTAGCCATTTTTTGTCCAAAATGGAGGAAGAAACATGCTCTAAGTGAATGCCCTTTAGATGCAAAAATTGTAGAAACTTGTATGATTTGTTCAGAAAGTCATGATACCAAGTGTTGTCCTTCAATCCTAGGTCTTAAGGCTATCTTTCAAGAGGAAATAGTCCCAAATTCTGCAGAATCTCTTTGTTTTGTTGCCAGAAGACCTTGGCAGGGGCCACAAAATTAGGGATTTAACAATCCAATGTATCTTCAACCCCCACCAAACTAGAATTCTTGGCAGCAACCTTGGCCTCAACCTCAATCTCAGTATCAATCTCAACCGTGGGCACAAGGGGTACAAAATCCTTATGGGAGATTTGCTCAATATTATCAATATCCTCCATCCTATCAGAATTATCCTCCCCCATAGCCACAACTTCAAAATCAAAATCCTCAACTTTCATTTCCATTTCCATAACAACCTCCACAACAAAGTCAAAACCTTCACTCTTGCTGCCATTTCAACAGAAACCAAATCAACTATTGGCCCAACCATTACCAAACCCCAATAATAAAAACCCTCAGAACGCTTACATGGTAGAAGGAAAACAATTTCCAACTTACATGATTACTCCTCTAGATCTTAATGATGTTCAAATTAGATCTGGTAGGATATTAGAAAAGGAAAAACCTTCTATAGTTATTCAAGAATACGGCATTTCTGAGGAGGATTCTCTAAAAGTCAATAAATTTTTTTAGGGAACATCCCTCCAAAACCAAAAAATTGAAAAATAAAAACAAAAAGAATCAATAAACACAAATCCTATCATTGAGCAACCAACATCTACTTCTACACCTCCTTTTCCTGAGAGATTACAAATTGATAGAGGGGTAGAAAAACAGATCTTGTTGCCTAATTATGATTTTCCAGATGAATTGAAGAATGTCTGTATCAAAATTGCTTTGTTACAAGCCATTAGAGAAATTCCAATTCTAGCCAAGACAATAAATTAGTTGAGCATCAAAAGACCAAGAAGAAAAGCAAAAGAAACAAAAAGTATTCACCTAGTAGGAAAGATAGCAAACATAATGATGGGAAAGACTCCCATGTAGAAATATGTGGATCCAGGAAGTCCAATTATCAAGACACATATAAATGGAATTGAAATTCCAAATACATTGATTGACTTAGGGGCAACAATAAGCATTATGAGCAGACAAACTATGGAGTAGCTTAAACTTCCTAATGTTCTTTGGACACCCACCTTACTACAACTTGCAGATAGATCAATAATCAAACTAGATGGTGTGCTAGAAGATATTTCAGTATCCTTAGATTCTTGGGAATATCCTGTGGATTTCATGATTTTAACTCCCAAGAATAATTTAGGAGGACACCCACTCATATTAGGAAGACCTTGGCTGGCCACATCTGATGCTTTTATTAGTTGTAGATCTGGTGACATGTATATTTCTGATTGTAATTCAACAAAGAAATTTACTTTGTATCCTCTAACAAAAGAAATCATAGAAATAGATGACAAGGAATGGATTGATGATGAAGATGATATTCAGCCTCTCTTTACTATGTCAGAAATTAGTGAAGATAGTCAAATTTTGAATACATTGGAAAATTTTAAAACATCTTCAGAATATGATCATGCACAATTTCAAGAAAAATCTAATGTTGAATACTTGTCATCTAGGCAGATGTCTCTCTATTCTATGGAAGAGTTTGGTAGCTCTATAATTGAAATTTTACTAGGTAGGACATTGAACATAAAAAAAAACTTGGAGAAACTACAACAAGAAGAGCTAACCAAAACATTACAAAAGCATTCTACTACATTTTCATGGGATTACACCGACATGAAAGGTATTGATCCTAAGACTTGTATCCATCATATCTATATTGAGGAAAAAGTAGACCAATCAGACAACCTTAGAGAAGAATGAATCCAAATCTTAGTGAAACTGTGAAAGATGATATCCAAAAATTACTCAATTTAAACTTCATTTACCTAATTTCAGATAGCCAATGGGTTTCTCCTTTGGTAATTGTGCCTAAAAAGAATGGTAAATGGAGGGTGTGCATTGATTACCAAGAATTGAATAAAGCAATCCTTAAAGGTCACTTTCCTTTTCCCTTTATAGATCAAGTGTTAGATACATTAGCAGGTAAGAAGTATTTCTCATTCTTGGATGGTTTTAGTGGTTATAATCAAATTCAGGTAGCACCTGAGGATCAGGATAAAACCACATTTACTTGTCCATGGGGAACTTTTGCCTACCGAGTACTTCCTTTTGGGTTGTGTAACGCTCTCGCAACATTCCAAAAGCAGTACTAAGTATTTTTCTTGATCTATTACATGATTGTGTAGAGGTATATATGGATGATTTTATAGTCTATGGAAACACATTTGAAGAAGCTTTGGAAATTTTGGAAAAAGTCCTGAAAAGATGTAAGGAAACAAACCTTTCACTAAGCCATGAAAAATGTTTTATGATGTTTACAGAAGGTATTGTTTTAGGACATCACATTTCAGGAGATGGGATCAAAGTTGACAAATCTAAAGTGGAAGTCATCTCTAAGTTATCAATTCCAAATTGCCAAAAGGATGTTATAAGTTTTCTAGGATTTACAGGATACTATAGAAGATTTATAGAAAACTTGACTACAATAGCATCTCCAATCTTCAAATTGCTTACAAAAGATTGTGAATTCAGTTGGAATCTTGATTTCCAGTTAGTATTTGAAACCTTGAAAGAAAAAATATTTGAAGCACCTATTCTAAGAGGACTTGGAAACTTCCTTTCCATATTTCCACAGATGCTTCAGATACAGCTCTGGGAGCTATATTGGGACAAAACGATTTGATTCCTATGCCATTTACTATACAAGTAAAAATTTGACTCCCACTGAGTTGAGTTATACTGTGATTGAAAAGGAATTCTTAGCTATTGTTCATGCAATTAACAAGTTCAGACATTATATAACAGGCTATGAAACCTTTCTTCATACAGATCACTTTGCAATTAGATATTTGGTGAATAAACCTATTTCTAATGGCAGAGTTACAAGATGGCTTTTACTTTTGCAAGAATTCAACATTACTGTGCTAGATAGACCTGGAAAACAAAACACAGTTGCTGATTTCTTGTCTAGGATTCAAAATATCAAAGAAGACTCTCCAGTTCAAGATAAGTTTCCTGATGAATATCTTTTTGCAGTAACTACTGAAAATCCTTGGTTTGCAGATGTTGCTAATTACTTGGTTACAGGGAAGTTACTTTCACATTCGTTTCCTAGAGAGAAAAGAACGATTATTCAAGAAAGTGCAAGATATTCATGGATCACTAATGAATTGCATAAAACAGGTCCAAATCTTATGATGAGAAGGTGTGTTAGGGAAGATGAAATACCTGATATTATCAAAGCATGTCATGATGAGCCGTGTGGTGGACACTTTGCTGACAAGAGGACAACCTATAAAATCCTTTCTTTAGGATATTATTGGCCATCCATCTTAAAATATGCTAAAGAATATGTCAAAAGGTGCAAAAATTGCCAAAGGGTAGGGAAACCTACTCCCTCAAATGAAATGCCATTAAAAACTCAACTACATATCGAACCCTTTGAAAAATGGGCTTTAGACTTTATTGGACCAATTAATCCTCCATCTAAGAAGAAAAAGTATATATTGGTATGCACTAATTATGTCACCAAATGGGTAGAAGCCAAAGCATTACCTTTTGCTAACAAAAAATCTGTAGTTAATTTCTTTCTGAGGACATCTTCACTCAAGCATAGTAAATCTACTCCCTATCATTGACAAGAAAATGGTAAAGTGGAGTCTTCAAATAAAGTGATTGAAGGAATCCTCACCAAGACTGTGCATCTACATAGAAGAGATTGGGTAGAAAGGCTTCCTGAAGCCTTATGGGCCTATAGAGCTACATGGAGGAACACAACGGGACATACACCCTATGAACTTGTTTATGGGAAACAAGTCATGTTCCCTATAGAGTTCCAAATCAGAACTTTCAAGATGGCAGTTCAGTTGGGGATGGATTTATCAGAGGCTCAAAAGCATAGACTGGAGCAATTAAATGAACTTGATGAAATCAGACAAAAGATAGTTCAAAGGACTGGTATAGTCCAGCAAAAGAGGGCTAAATGGCATGACAAATACATTAAGGACAAGAGGTTTCAAGACGGAGATTGGACACTCTTATTTGATTCAAAGTTTAAATACTTTCAAGGGAAGTTTTAAGACATTGGCTTGGGCCATATGAGATTGAAAAAGTTTCAGTAATGGATCAGTAAGGATTATAACAATAGATGAAAGTCAAACTCCTCTTCTTTTGAATGGTCATTGATTGAAAGTATATCAAAAGACAATTTCAAATGAGGAGTTCATCAAGGTCTTCCAAAACAATTCTGAAATGAAGTTAGTGAAGAAGAATCCTTCTTCTCCACCAACTTAGACTTTGTTTTTCCTATCTAAAAAAATTAAAAATTAAAAATAAAATTAAAAAAATAAAATGTATAAGGTTGAAAACCAATCATTGATTGGCATGCTTATAGAGAAAATACAGGGTGAAAATCAGAAGTTTCTGACACCATATATTTTCCATTTCCTTTCTGAAGAAATGGTGACTAAAAGCCACAGTCATTCAGCATTTTGCAAAATTCATTATCTCATTTTATTTCACTCTGTCTTACTTTTACAGTTTCACTTCATTCCATTGCCATATTTCACCAATAAATTTTTCTTTTCCAGCATTTCTTTCTTCTCGATTTTCATTTATCATCTTGTCTTATTTTCACTTACACAACCATTTCCACTTCATTCATTCATAAGCCATATTTTACTCTTTGTTTCAGATTCTGCAGCTGTTTCCACATTCTGCAGTTGATTATGTTCCGTAGTTGATCTTCTTCTGCAACTAATCTGATTCTATAGCAACAGTTGTTTATCAATCCAAGCACAAGAGTCCAGTTCATAATAAAATCTTGTATGCATGTGATTGAAGAAAAATCAACTTTGAAGACCAATCATGCCTAAAGCACCTGTGGAGCAAACATCAAAATATTATCAAGTGGAAGGTAAAGGTTCCAAAGGTAAAATACAAAAAAAAAATTCAAAAAGCAAATTCAAAAGCATAAGCTTGTATAACATGTATGATCACATGTCTCCTTGATTAATTATCATATGATTTGACTGCCATGATGTCTCTGCCATATCTTCCACCTTCAATGACAAACGATCCAATGATTCCTTCATAATTGATCTCTGCTTTAAACTCCATAACTCATAATTAACCGGTCCTCCATAGCTACATTTGTTGATGGTCAGGTTAATGATGTGACCTACCTATATACGACTCTTCAAACCTTGACTATTTTTCATTACATGCTAACTCTTAAGTTTTTCTCTCATATTTACGCAACCAATTTTTGCATACAGTCACTCTGTTTCCATGCATTTTGTGTATACAATTACTCTGTTTCCATATATTTTGTATATACAATCGTTTTGTTTCATATTCATAGTCATTCTATTCCCATATACCCTGTCATCCTGTTTCCATATCCATAATCATTTTGCTTTTGTAAACACAGTCTTCTTATTACCATATACGTAGTCATTCCATTTCTCAGACAGTGAGAGTAGTTTTGAAGGGTAGCTGAGAACAAAGGTTATGGGGCTTATTGTTAGAACTGAACCCATAGGGGTAAAATACATGGAGGGATATCTGCAGCTGAAGGGAATGTTACAGAAGGCTGGTTGGTTGTTTTTAATTGAAAAATTCTACGGTTACCATAAGGAAATCACTAAATCCTTAGCCAGGTCATTTGATGGAATGGAAGTGGAAATAGGTGACATCAAATTTGTAGTTAGTGAGTCCTTCATAGCTGAAGCAACAAAACTCCCAAGGCTAGAAGAAAGGTGGTTCCAAAACAAAGAGTTGCATGATGAATCTTGGAAGGTGATTCTTAAAAACCTAGGTATGGACATTTAAGTTTTTAGAAAAGGGATTCCAATTTCTGCACTCAAAAACAAAAGGAGTAGCATGTTGTTAATACTACAAAATTTTATTACATGTGAAGGGAGGTTTGGGTCTATGTATGTGTATCATATACAACTGTTAATGAATTTTCTAGGGAATGGAACCCTCAATCTTCCCTTTTTCCTTTTGAATAGTCTGAGAAGAATGGTAACCAATGTTCAAAAGAAAGTTGAATCAATATAAACCACGCTATATCACCTTGGACTAGTGAAGACTTTAGTCGAATTTCATTTAAGAAGTGTAGGGGATACATGGTAGGACTTTTTGGTAAGGAATTTCTTCCAAGATTCTCTAGATTTATCTGAGGGAAGTCTTTGTAAAATAAGTAGGAGAAAGAAGACCAATCTCACCATTCAAAGCACCCTTGAAACTTCAACACAGAAAAATGATGAAGAAGGACCAATCTCTAAAAAATTAACAAAGATCAGAAAACAAACTAAGAAGAGGAGAAAAATGAATGAAAGGGTTGAAGAAATCAACAGGGATATTCCTGAACCTTCATCACCTAAAGAGGATGAACATCTGCTTTCTGAAAAACTAACCAAGATCAAGGAACAACTCAAGAAAGATAAGGAGAAAGGAAAGAGGAAAAAGGATACAAAAGAAGAAAGCATACGCTTCCAAAACTTGAGGGGGAGTTATAGACTCCGAGGCAAAGTGAAGAAGGTGAAATCAAAAGAGGCCCAGTATATAAATTTAGAGGAAGAAACTCTAGCTTAGTCCCCTGACAGTATTCCATATGAACAAAGTCCACATAACTCTCCTCCACAAAACTTTGAAGGTAGACCAAGTAGAGCTTCTCCTGGCATTGATCCAATACAACAACAAATCTATGAATACATAGAGTCATTACCGAAAAAGAGTACATCAGTAGACCCAAGGACTTTAGCTAATCTAGAGCAGCCTGCCACCTCACAAGAAAACCTAACTAGCTCCCTCAAACAGGAGATCTATGAGCTAGAAATTCTGAATAGGCACATCCAAAAAGAAAATGAAACTTTAAGGGAGCAGAATAAGCTGGATAAAGCTATTCATGACAACACCATGCTACACTTGGGATTATGGCACAAGAAGAACATGAAGCTGAAAAAGAAAAATAAGAAGCTGAACAGGGCACTTATTAACCTCAAGTACAGATCTCTCATGAGGAAGCCAAGGATGTGTTGGCATTATGGCTAAAGTGTTGTCCTTGATGGCAACCCATTCAGGTGATAGACCACAGTACCTCAAGTTAGCAGCAAAGATTGATGATCAGCTATCAAATATGGAAGAAAATAATGGGTATGCAGGTACACCTTACAGAAAGTGCGTACCCGCAAGTACACCGTGAAGGGACCGTGTCCTAATACGCAGATAAGCCATCCAGGAGGTGCGTACCCCAGTGCACACATTTCAAGGCAAAGAAAAGCACACGTGGGGTTTCTTATGTTTAACTAGCCGATGATATTTGTGTTTCTATGGTTTTGGCTTGTGGTATTGATCCATGTTTTTAGGAGGAGCTTTCCTATATAAAGCAAAGGAGATCATTTGGCTTATGGATGTGCTTGGGTTGAACATCTTATGAGAGCTAGATCTGAAATATTATGATCTCTTGGGTGTAATGTCTAGATCTAAATAAGGCGAATCTACTAATGAATTGAGATCTCTTCGGCGCATGATCAGATCTGTAGATCTAACTGTCTGGGTTGTTCTTGAAGTCTTGAAATTATCTATGCCCGAAGGTACGCAGGTACAGTGAAAGAAAAGTGCGTACATACGCTGGGACGAAGCGTTTCAGGTGCGCCAGTACGCAGGCACAGAAGGGTTGCAGGTGCGCCGGTACGTAGGCATAGAAGGGTTGCAGGTGCGGAGGTATGCAGGCAGATCAAAGGACACAGTGCATAGGTAAGCAGGTGAGCAGTTCAGTTACCTGCTTAGGTAAGCAAGTGAGCAGTTCAGTTACCTACGTAGGTAAGCAGGTGAGCAGTTCAGTTATCTGCTTAGGTAAGTAGGTGAGAAGTTCAGTTACCTGCATAGGTAAGCAGGTGAGCAATTCAGTTACCTGCTTAGGTAAGCAGGTGAGCAGTTCAGTTACCTGCGTAGGTAAGCAGGTGAGCAGTTGAGTTACCTGCATACCGTAAGCAGGCTGTACATGGGTGAAGCTGCTTACTTCTCTTGAAATCTTTGTTTATCATTTTTGTGTTCTGGGTTGGTTCTATTATTGTTGATCTGGGTACTACAGTTGACTGGGTGATTTTCTTATACTTGATGATCTTTTGATGCTTATGGATCCAGTTTGAAAATTTATGAAAAGGGGTCCTTGAAAAGAAGTAGGGGGTTGTAGCCCCCTTCCAGGAGAGACTGGAAAACGAGAGAGAGTTGTAGCTCTGTGCAAGTTGCAGCCTGCATACTGGTAAAGGACTGCACCGGTACAAGACCATTGTAAAAGGAGTTTCTAATTTGAAAGAAGATAGAGACATATTGCAGCAGGTGGTTTTCACCCACAATGGGTTTCCAACTTATATCTGGTGTTTTTTGATGTGACTGTCTGTTTTTCTTGTTCGTGCTCATTATTTTATAGTACTGTTATGCAAAAATAATTCAAAGTGAAAATAAGGAAGATTTGGTAAAGGACTAGATAATACTGATTCACCCCCCCCTCCCAGTATTATTTTCAATAGGATGGCAGTCGGTGCAAAGAAAATCAAGAAGAGGAAGTTGGATTTGTTGGCTGAATTATCAAAACAAATGCAATAGGAGGAGGAAGTTTACAATTTTTATTACATGTGGATATACAATGGTTTTGCAGTGGGGGTATGTTGAGCCTCAAAACTGCCCTTTCCTTAGCAACTCTTCTCCTCCCTTTTCTTTGTTTTTCCATGAAGAAAATGCATCCCTATCATCAATAACCAGTATGCATTGCCTTAAGGAGAACATTTTAGTGATTTACATGTTATGATTTTATTTTTTGCTGTTTGAATAAGTTTTTGTCTTTTATCTATGGAACGCAGCCTATTCTGCAGCTAATCGGCTGTTCCACAGCTACTTCCATGTTTTAACAGGTTCTAGGTGTCAAAAGGAGAAAATAACTGTATGGGCAGCTTTGAAAACATCATGAAATGGATCGTTTCCTATTCACCTAGCCCAAGTCGACAAGGATGATGGTACATGACTGCGGTCAAAGGAGAAGTCAAACGTAGAGACCAAAGGCAAACAGGACTCTGTTTTGTACATGTTTCACAATGATGGGATCCAAAACAACTTCCTGAACCCACAAACTCCAAAAGCCATTTGTGCAACCGAATCCAACAACCATCATCTTAAACTTATGTCTCCAGCAGCCGAGGAAGAGAATTTCGTGTGCCTATCTGCTACGTGTTTTCTGTTGTAGCTTATTTTTCTCCATAAACAGTTGTACAATTTTCTTATAAATACCTGTGTAAAGAATGCAGAACAAGTTCAATTTTGCTCATGTATTAAGCTCAGATTACTGCTCTGTAATTTTGAAAACTCATTCTCTGTTTTTAATATGAAGACCATGTGTTTTATGGACATCTGAAAGCGTTTCTTGGAGTTTTGATTGAGTGCGCATAACCTGAGCAGTTCCAGAGGGCCCCTACGCTGACTGAGGTTTCATTTCGTTTTGTTTTGTCTTTTACAGTTAAAATTTAAATTCATCATTTCTTCCATAATGTTCATAACCACTCACTAACCTTGTTTATAATGCAGTCTTTATTATTTTCTCACTAACGTAGAATAACTTCTTTCAGTGCAGAGTAGTTTCTTTCTACTTTAATTTCTTTTTAGTTTTTATCAGTAGTTAGAAGTCTAATTCAGTAGTGTAGAGTAGTTTGTTTCATTTGTTGTTTCATTAGTCTTTAGGCTTTCAATTAAGTTGATCAGTGCCATTACAGTTCTTGCCATTTTGTTACTAGTTTATTAACTCTTGGTGTAGATGAATGTTTCTAAACAACCCTTCTAGTTAATAACTCATCTTAAACTAAGTGGTTGAATACTTCATTCATGCAATGAGTCTTTTATGCATTATTGTATTTATCTTCTCTTAGAATAATGAAGTACAAAATTCCTCAAAATGTCATCACAAGGAAGTTTTTCTCCCAAAATTTAGAGGCAGAGTAACTAAGCACTTCATTTAGTTTTTCTTCCATATTAGATTAGTTACAATTTCATTTTTAGTCTTATATTTCATTTTATTTTGTTTCCATAATTGATAGTTTCAATTTCACTTTTAGTTTTAGTGTTTCATTTAGTTTTTGTTCTTGTAACAGATTAGACAATAATTGCAATTTCATTTTCAGTTTTCAGTATTCCATTTAGTCTTGTTTTTGTAATTAAATAGATAGTAGTTACAATTCCACTTTTTAAGTTTGTAGCTCATGATTTGGAAATAATGATATGATTAGAAATAAAAACTCTATTTTTATTTCTTGATTAAACTTTACTTCCAAATCTCACTTAAGCTCTTTTTAGTTCTCGTTTCTTTAGGTCCTTAACAGTGTTTCCAAGAGTTAGATTTAAGATTTTGTTAACTACATTGTAAACCATTGGGGATTAAAGGATCAAAACCCCCAAAAAGAACATAAAATTCAAAAACAATGAAGTAATAAGGATCATCTAGCACATATAGTGCATTACCCTTCATCAGTTTTCAATACCCAGATTGATAATTTATGTAGAGAAATTTAGGACACTAAATTGACCAAACATAGACCTTCGAGTCTAATACGAGTTATAAGAAATTAATTAAAAAAGAAATTGAAAACATAAAATATTGTGGAATCAAAAACACAAAAAATCATAAAACATGAGAGACATAGATATATGTGGTTCACCCAATTTGGTCTATGTCCATGGAAAAATAGTCAGGTCTTCCTTTATTTTATCTATCAAAATTAAGAGATACAACATACAACAAATATGCTATAATTTCCTCTTCACTCTCACACAGCCGCAACACAATTCCCTTATATAAATCGAGGGTTTCCTTCTAAGGAAAAGAACCCTAAAATAACATAACTTATAATGTCAGATCTATCGCCTAATTAATGAACCAAATTGACTACGAAATTACAATATTTTAGAAGGAAATTTTTATCAAAAAATTTCTTTGGAGGGCACTTCCCCTCACCCCCCTCCTCTACCCCCCCGTGCTAAGGGGGGGATTATAAAATCATTGCCCCCCCGGATCCCCCTAACGACGATCCTATGGGTGGGGTTGCTTCCCTATTAGGAACTAGGATTCAACACATCTAAAATGAGGCCAATGAATCAAGAAGATAATTAGGAAACACACCCAGTAATATGATCTTGTTTTTCAACTCATCAAAGGTGAAATTGGAGATATCCATGACCCTATCATGAGGTGGAGGATGAATCCCCATGTGACTAAATGGAAGGTTCCCACCAAACAAATGAGTCAAGGGTTGAATGTTGAGAGGTGTTACAATTGGATCAATGTATTCTACCTACTTATCCTCCTATTATTCATCATTTGTATTCTAGGCCTTTAGATCCTCCTCTAACTTGCTCACAAATTCCTCTTCATGTTTCTTCCTATTTCCTTCTTCATCTTATAGCCTCCACTGATCCTCCTCTCCCATCTTTTTTCTAAGGGCTTCTTCTTGTTGCTTCTTCTAAGCTTCCTCCTCTTTTCTCATCTTCGATTATTGTTTTTCTTCTGCATGTCCTCTCACTTCTTCTTTTCTTGCTCTTATTTTTATTATGCTTCCTCTTATTTCCTTTCCCTATCTTCTTCAAATTTCTTCTTGTTATTTTCTTTCTCAAATTTTTCTTTAGTGTGCATATTGGCCTTGAATTTATTTCTTATCTCTTGTTCAAAATCATGTCTCTACTTCCTCTTTAGCTTGAAATTAACCTGAGCCACGACTTCCTTCTAGGTCCCTACATGATCAATATCGAGCACATGTATTGTGTGAGAAGGGTCTGCTTCATCACCCATTGCAACTTCTCTGGAAGTGTTATACAAGTTATTTGGCTTCTCTTCATCTTCTTAGGAGTCAAAAGAATAAGGCCATGTGTACCTCAACTTTCCATAATGTTGCTTGCATACACCTTTAGGATCATATTAATGGAATCTTATCCCTTTGAATCTAAGGAAATTAAGTTATTCAATATTTGCCTCTATTTCCTTCATATTCTTCAATTTATACGACCATATTTGTAAAGGGAGGATGGGCCACGAGAACTTATTCGACTTCTACAATTGTTGTGACAACCCTATGCATAGTTTTTAGAAAACTTCTTGCATGAATACTTTATCCATTACATACTCAACATAATATGTGGAGGCTTACAAGCTTTGAATGCTCTAATAAATGTTCCCTGAGAAAATGTAAATCATTCCATAACTTTTTTCAGCAACTTATTTAGTCCTTCTAGTTATGCAAGGTGCCTCAACTTCAAATGTCATTTGATAAAGCGTTGTAATAAAGAGCTAAACTATTTTCTAATACACTCCCCTATAGCTGACCTCTAATATTATCTTATAATAGGTGTGGACAAGAGGTTGTTACTTGGTCCATTTCCACTATAGACATGGGAATTCATTCCGAGCATAGATCCCATCAAGAAAGAAGTTTGAAATATAGAACTCAGGCTACTCGCCTTGTCAAAAATTTTCTTCCTTTGCAAAATTCCTCTATAATTTTTGGGCTAATATATCTAACCAATTGAGAGTTTTTCTCTCATAAGAACATGGATAGGCCATATGTACCATCCTTCTTTGAATAATTATGTGCCTTCACACCCATACAACCCATAACACAAAGCCATGAGGTATTTATATCCTTTCCTCAATGAATTTTTTTCTATAGATTCCATTAGGATTCTGGTAGAATTTCATCATCTCTCACCACCATTTCTTAAGAATTTCCTTTGTAACAAGATGAGAACAAGTTGAATAGTAATTTGAATTCAAATATTGTTATAGAAATTTTTGGGCACTTCAAACCCAATCATAAATGTCCATAAACTGAGGGCTCCTAAGTCCCTAAAAGTGTTGCTTCACTACCTAAAGGAACAAGGTCAGCTGATTACATCATCTCCCAGAAGTTCTCCACTGAAAAC
>APFE030255582.1:86471-140889 GCA_000404065.3 Pinus taeda
TTCAGTACCCTAGCCACAACCGGTTTAGCCCATTTTCAATTACCTATAAGGTACGAAATAGGAACTAAGCTACTTACCAATTTCAAACAAACAACAACCACTCACATATCCGATCATATTCATGAGTGGCGACGTCGTCGTAGAATGGTAAAAACATATGTTCCTGATTAGCTATTGGCTGAATGGTTTATTAAGTCACTGTTACCCGCTATTACAAAAGATGTGGCAAAGGGAGGAGTCGTCACTAAAGAGCAAGTTATTGCTCGTGCACAATATCTAGACTTGATCTATACTCAGTCTGGCATGCTCTACGATAAAATCCTTGACGCTCCTAGACCAAAATTTTTCGTTCCTCCGCCTCCTAAATCAAACAAAGAATCTCATGCTGGCGATGGTGTGATAGGTACAACAAGCACTAAAACCGCGAAGGCTACATCGAAAAAGGCCTGCACGGTTTCGAGTCAAAATGAAAATGAGGAACTTCTAGCCTCGGAAGTAAATGTCGTGTCAACAGACAAAGGCAAAGAACCCAAGTAGCCAGAAGGCAAGAAGAAAAAGAAAGGGAAAAAGAAGAAACAAGAGGAGTCATCTCCTAAAAAATCTTCTGCAAACCCTTATGGGCAAAGGAAACCTCCTTCAGGGTGTCAGATATGCGGTGAGGATCATGGGACAAGAGATTGTCTATATAAAGTTGAGCTTAGAAAATTCTTCAAGAATTCAAAAACCTCAGCGGTATTGACTGATCCATTTCCGAACCCAGGAACAAATATGGTTGCTAGCGACAATGCTTCCCCGTCTCGAGTGCTTATGTTGTCCATTTCGAAACAACAAAATGATGCTTTGATATCAACAAGGAATAAAGATTATGGAAATCCACAGATGTCGAACAACAAGGCTACAGATCAACCTAGCAGTTCGACAACAACTTCGATGGAAGTTGTGCCATCCATCATTCCTGAGCTAACGATAAGGCTGCCAAAGGGAGTAGTACACAAATCGACATTTAATCCTCGTGCCAGAGCAGCACAACATTATAATATAGTGGAGGATCTGGCCCAATCCCCGTCCGCTATGTCGACACTTGAGGTACTGCAAAATTACCCCTCCCAAAAGCAGGCTTTATTATCAGCGATAGGTGTGATTGACCCAGCGGATTCCAATCTTGTGGCTTTTGATCACAAAGGATATGACCCTCAGTTACCAGCTCTACTAGCTTTCCTTATTCAAGTGAAAGCCCTCAACAAAATTGTTCATCGAATAATTATTGATGAGGGGGCATCTACATGTATTATGTCAATGAGTTGCTGGAAAAATTTAGGCTCACCACCCTTGTCGCAATCGTCAACGACATTAAAAGCATTTGATGGGTGAACATACACTCCATATGGGATTTTAAGTAACTTGCAAGTCGAACTGGGGGGAAACAATAGAAATTGATGTTGAAGTTATCGACAGAAACCTCGATTACAACATCCTACTGGGAAGGCCCTGGATATATGCTATGGCTGCTGTTGTGTCGGCGTACTTCAGAAAGATTGCATTTCCCTTCCAAGGAGGAATCACGATTTTCGACCAACAAACATTTCTCCCCAACAGTTCACAAGTTACGGGATGCATTCCGATGATCCACGAAAGCTCTCAGTTGCTTCAAAATATCGGAGTAGGCCTCCTAAAAGACCCTTCCTTAATGGGGACTTTTTCCCTTCCGCCTCCAAGTGAGTTGGCAGAAGTGGCCACAGTGGAAACCTATCCCATGAGATCTTCTACATCAACAAAAATGAAGAAGAACTCAGAACATTTTGATAGTGTGGATCATCGTGAGGCATTGCCTCCAAGCCCTACCATAGCTACATCATCGGATGATCAATTCAGTGATGTTGTACATTATGTACTAGGGGAATTGGAACCACATCTTTCCTTCATGACCCCTTATGAGCTGTGATCAAACGTCGCCATGAGGATAGTTCTTTTACTGTGTCAACCTCATTAAAAAATGAAACAACTCCCTTTCCAAATAGAGTCTTTCAAAGATCTCGAAGGTAAACCTTCATTCCAACCACCGAGTTGAATGAAATGAAGCTTGGGGGGCATGCAACTTGATTTGCATTATTATGTTGGGGGCATGTAAACTTATCGCAAACAATGTTACCGCAGGGTTCAAGCTCGTTAAAAAATAAACCCCCCATGAGTAGTTTTAGTGTATAATTCAAGATCGTTAAAAAATAAACATAAGTCATGAGAAAATGTTTCCCCCAGCGTTTAAGCTCATTAAAAAATGAATCGGTAAATAACCATCGTGAATGCCTTATCGACAGCTTTTGAGCCTTGGTCGTGTTCTCATCATCACCTCCACTATGTTTTCAGCCGATCGTTCATCCCCATATGATTGTTTACCCCTTCGAGGAACATCTACAAAGAGTGATTCTATTAGCAATCCTTGTGACACTGCCATGATTGGAAAATTCCAAATCTTACCTAGAATCAGCTACTACCCGAAACCATCACTCGTTCCTCGAAAACGAGTCTTCTTTAAGCTCTTTTCAACTGACTTGTAAAACATGAAAAGATTGTCGAGCGATTGGCCTCTCCGGCTCGTTAAAGTCATCAGAAGTGCTATCCCTCCTCTATATTTTAATCTTTTTGGACCTGAGGGATTATTACACAAAAAAGATCGAGTGCTTGTCTTTTTCGCCTCGTTAAAACTATAAAAAATTCATTCCTTTCATATTATTTTACGCTTTTTCAAACTTAAGGGATTATATGACGAAAAAGAATTGTTGGAGTCTCCTTTCCATTTCTTTCAGACTCTCTAAAATTGAAAGAGAATGAGTTATCTTTGTCGTTGAACTCGTTAAAACTGAATAGCGACAAACTCGTCCAAATGGACGAGAACAAGTTTCACTGTCACTAGGCTCACTAAAATATAGCAACAGGTTCGCCCGAAGGGCGGATTATAGAACAAGAATATGTTATCCTCCTCAAGGTTGACAAAAATAAAGAGGTATTGGTCAGCAATGACTGGGGAAAATTGGGAAGAAAACTTGAAGAAACTTTATTGGTAGCAATTTGCTCTTGAACATGACACTTTCCTTCCGCATCCATGCCAGGTTGTGTTGTTCTGTTCACTGGTCATCACCATTGGTCCATCACACCATCCATATTTGGGGTTAATGCTACCAATCCATCGTCAGTGTCGCCGATATGTTCAAGAGAAGTCATTCAGACAATTCATCTGTGTCTCACCCACTGCAATACATTCATGCTCCATTCCTTCATGACCACCACCCTGAACCTGGTATCATCAGATTGTTTTCACCTCAAAAATCATTTGCTTAGTTCCGTGTTGTTGATGTGGGATTCATTAAGGCCCTCCTGCGACAAGTTTCTTCTTATCGACATCAACTCATTATCCAAGAAGTTGAGTTAAGAACAACCCTTTTAGTACTTTGAAGCTTGCATGCCTCAATGGCAAGTTTCTCACTTTCGCTGACATGTTTACATCAATGGCCTTCGACCAAGAGATTTTACGTGGTGTTCGATGCCAAGTCCTTTTTCACACCACATGACTTGTACTGTAGTACCTTGAGGGTCATTGTCATTATTGGTGATTCCTCTCGTGCCTGTTAACAGCTTACATCATTGGCTGGTAATCAGGCGATGTCTTTCCATGTTTGACTCCATAACATTTTTCACATGGATCGACTTGTACTTCGAGTGAAGATTGAACGAGTTTTGAAGACCCCGGATCTAGTTTCATCCATCCGGGCTGTGATATATTCAGGAATATAAATACATCAAGTGTACATCATTGCTGAATAGATGATCATCCAAATCAAAGGATGATGAGTCCATATCATTAGTCTGTCACACAGACGATTGCCTGTCCTATGTACATGAAAATGAATTTATAAAGCTGAGCATGGGAATGCCCGCCTCAGCTAGATCATGAAAAAATGTTGTCAAAATAATGTATTTTATTGTATCTTATTACAGGTCACCCCCCGGCTCAGAAAAACTTCGGATCCTCATAGTAAAGAATTTCACCCAAAATCAAAAGGATTAACGACCTCGTGCTTTAGGGGGCAACTGTTATAGACATTTTTGGGCACTTCAACCCCAATCATAAATGTCCATAAATTGAGGGCTCCTAAGTCCCTAAAAGTGTTTCTTCACTGCCTAAAAGGAACAAGGTCAGCTGATTACATCATCTCCCAGAAGTCTCCACTGAAACTGCTCATAAATGGTCAAAACTGGACCATACTGAAAGCTCAATGCAGAGGGTGTGATGCATATCACCTTCCCAGTGTACAGGGTGCGATGCATACTGAATTGCTCCTCTGTAGGGTGCGATGGTCAGGAATGGACGAATGGCAGGGACAAAAAAGTGAGGTGGAAGATCATGGAATCTTCCAGAAGCTTCCCCTCTAACACTTGCCTCTCTGTTTTCGAACAGGGATGAGTAAGAGATCATCATTCTCCAAGTGGAAGTAAGAACTATAAAAGAGAGGACACTAATCAAGATCCTAGAAGATGACTCACCTCTCTGTAATCATCTATATATGGATCCCTCATCACAGAGATCTAGAGGCTGGAATTTTGTATCTTATAAAGAAGTGCTGTTGGTTTTCTGGAACACATTCATAGTGTTGGGTGATATAAGCTTTGCTTGACGTGAAGAAGGGCTTCTAGCTAGAGGATGAAGCTGGGTCAGAACATATGGTTGTAATCCTCTTGCTACTTTTCATCTTAATAAAGCTATTCTAGTTTCCTTCCATATTCTTGTGTACTTGTTTATATATGCATTTATATGGTTAACACACATATGGTCCTATGTTATTTATGAATATAGATCTTTGTTTCTTCGATAGTAGTATGTTTCTATGATTCCACAGGTTCTTTTTGAACCTGGGCAGACGAAGAAGAAGCAGTGAAACTCTATCAAGAAGGAGAGGAAATCGAGCGCAAGACCAAGGTTGGTCTTCTTGGTTCTCCTCTTGTCTATTTTCATAAAAGGAAACGAAAGTAGACTTTACTTGTTTGTTTCTAAGATAGCCACGCATCTTAGTGGGAATAATAGCATTCGAGTGGACACTATTCCCGGTAACATATATCCCTTTAGATTTGACATCTTTTAATAAGAGTGAAGGTCATGGCGCTGACACATATCAATCTCTTTCCCACTTTCCTTATTGAGGATCATATTCTTAGAATCAAGATGTTACAATATCCATCTTGTCACTTCTGCACAAGGTAAAATTGGATACCTACTAGAAATCTTGTAGAATATGGAATTTTTCACATTGATGTAAATTTCATTATCCTTTAGGTCTTCTAGGAACCCCTCCTTGATAAATTATTTGAAAATCATCTACCATTTTAAGGTGGTGGACTTACAAATGAATCATTTTGTGTATGAAAAAATTGGTACTTTAGCTCATAAACTATCTACGACATCTTCGATACTTAATTCAATAGCCTCTTGTATTGTTCCTTTATGTGTAACTAGAGGCATAATCTGAGTGGAATATGACAAAATATTATTTTCCAAATTAATAGTACTTGGAAATTGGAATTCACTCATGCAAAATAAAAAATGTCCCAAAAAGCCACCTATTATATCTATACATCTACAAATAAGTCACTAGGAAAGGACATTGCACTAGTTCTGTTCACAAGAGTACAAGATTGAGGCACTGTGTGTCTATGCTAGTCATTGGAAGTGTGCTCTACACTAATACTAGATATTGGCTATGTGGGGCCTGACCCAGGTTCAGAAGTGATTTAGCCAAGCAAATCCTGGTACTACTAGCCCTTTCGACAATAGTCCGCGAAGCACGGATTGAGGTCTCACCTGAAGTAGTATGGGAGGGTGTTGGAACTAGGTTTCTACACCCTAGGGATGTCTTGATGAAGGTTCTGGAGGTTCGTGGTCCGAACCTGCACACTTGTGCTGCTCCGTGCAGTAGCCTGTGCACACCTCTGTAAGGGGTGCGAATATAATACTATCTTGATCTCGAACTTTACTGCGCTATTATATTAGTGTTTTGACTTAGTTTTGAGGGCCCAATATTCTTATTACTTATTCAACTTTCAAGTAAGTGTGTGTAATCAAAATCAATATAAATGCATAAAGATAAATAGAACCATAGATGCACAATATTCTGAATCAAACATATCTTTATTAATAATACTTTTCAAGTTCAGTTCAATTACAGACCTGACTCCGCCCTGTGCACTCATCTGCAAGGGTCCACAGACTCTACTAGGCCTCTGTGCACTCAGCTATAGAGCCTCTTCCTACTACTACGACCTAATACAGTTTAGATCTACTTCTATCCTCCAACCATGCCTTCGCATCTATTTATTACTATCTACTCAAAAACTATCTTTACGCTTAGAGCCTCTCTCTAGTTATACAATCCCATGGTCTACAGACCATGGGTAGGCCGACACCACTTTACATTATTTTACAATTCTTAGGGTGGACAACCCTATGATTCATCCTAGACTTTCTTGTTTTGTGTCTGTACTTTGTCGATTCTTTACATTACATTGACCAAAACTTGGGCTTTAAGCCCCAAAAACATGTTTTGGGGGGATCCGTTGCCCAACAGGCCTCCAACACAATCATCGTGACTCCACCTGAGTCACTATGCTGGTGCGGCAATATTTGTGTGAAGTCCATCCAACTATGCCTGTGCTACGTGAAGGTTCGCAGCGCATCGTTCTGCCTTCTACTAGATCTACTCTACTCGCTCGACTGAATGATCATTGTCAGGGGAATAACCCTGTCTTAAAGCATGCATCACTTTCATCTGTGCGAGTTTTCCTTCGATGTCGGCAATGATGAGGAAGGCCTCATCAATGCAAGGCTAGACGCGTACTTTAAGTACTGCCTCTTTTTGGTGCGCGACATCCACTTGTTGCTTTAATGCCTTCACCTGTTGTAGCTTCGTGAGCCGCTGGGTCAGGACCACTATTTGCGCCATGTCGCGTGCACTATCATATTGCATTTGAAGATCCCACGCCTCTGTTTCCAAGCATTGTATGGTGGGGTCCTCTTATAAGGAAGTAAGGACCACAAAGAATTCTTCCAACACAGTTGTACAAGTCAACACTACCTGTCCTATTTCCTCTAGCTCCTTTTGGATAGTGCGAGCATGTTATTCCTGAACTTCTAGGGGCCTGGATGACTGCGCCTTTAATTTCACTTCAACAATCTGAAGTTTGAGGTCCAGTGGGATCCTTGTTTCTTCCTCCTTTTCCTCGCAGAATCCACTAGCCAATTTGTGAATTCACACTCCGATTTGTAGTCTTGTCCCATTTTGTAGCTTTAGGGCATGGTGATATGATTCCTCTACTATCTACTCCAGCTGTTGATTCTGCGCCAGTGCTTCATCATATTGTAGGTTAAGCTACTCGATGTTGATTCACTATTCACTGAGCATTTGCATTGTGTGTCCTTCCATTGTGCAGAGTTCTCCTGTCGCTCCATCCTACAGTTGGTATAATATATCCCACGATAGGGCAACCAAGTTTAGGCCAAGTCCCTCAATCTAGCCCACTGTGACTTTGTCCTCCATGTTGTTCGCTATCCGTGCTCCTTCTGGCATCCTTCTATTTTTGTATCGTTGTCTCATTGCACGCCGCTAGATCTGGGGCTCGCCACTCAGGTGGCCATGAGTCAAGCATGGTGAAAAGAGCATCATCAATCACGATGAAAGGTAGTTTGGTCTAGTTCTACTCCGAATCCTTCTGCACCTTGATATACACATTGCGCATATCTGCCTTAAAGTCTGCAAAGCTCCACAGATTTTCATATACTGTGGGGGATAGTCACAGTATTTTGTTGATCCAGATGTAGACGATCGCCTCTATGAGCACCCAAAAAATATTGGTCTCAGGGATCCTTGTGGTGTCCTTCGACACCCTGAGCGATGCATATTTTGCTGCCTCTGGCAAGTCCTATTCGAGGGGGGTAACTGACTGTCCTTAGGCAGTTCTCCTGTCACCAATAAGATAGACAAGAGTAGCCACGCGTAGTGGAAGGTCTTATCCTACTCTTGAGCTTCTTTACAATTGGTTAGGACTTCCTCACAGAGTAACTAGGCCTAGCTGAATTGGACCCCCTCCGCACATTATTCAGCCAGCGCGATGACTATCGCTAGTACCTCAGTGCCGCAACATTTTCTCATCACCTTCCCAGCCAACAACTGGGTGGCTACGCTCACCCATTTTTCTTGAATGCTACTAATTATGTAGCCTCTCTGCTTCTTTTCCAATTTGTATTTCTTCTTCATGGCCTCTATGAGTGTCAAGTCTTCACTTTTCCTAGCTATTTCCGCAGGGCCCCTTCCTGTACAGGGAAGCTGAGAAATCCTGTGAATAAGCTTCGTCGTGATAGGAATAGGCTCCTCCACCCACAAGTACCCATCATGCAGCAGGAAAAGCAATTTCTTGATGAAAAATATCATGATTGGTGCCTAGTGAAAGTGTGGAATCCATAGTAGGTGGATTAGCTTGGCCTCCTTCACACCGCGTAGCCATTTCCGTGGCTCTAGCACTGTAATTGACCCATCCTTGTTCTGTTCCATGACTTGGCTAGTCTCCAAATGTGGGAACTTTTCGCTGTCTGTGTGGTCCCAATCTTCAAATTTCATTGTGGGCATGCATCCCATAACCGATTCTTCAAACAAAATTCCATCTGGGAGGAGTGAGGTTTGGAGTGCAGTCTTAACGGTATCCAAATCTTTGGGTACTTTTACTCTCCCTTTCCATGGAGGGAAATACTTGGGCAGTTTTGCTGCAGCTCGCACTAGCTGAATGTCTTCCTCCATTTCTTCAACCACCTCGATCTCTTCTACGAACGCCTGTAGATACTCCTCATCATCATCTGTCTCAAGATTAATAGTCTTGCCCTTGTCTTCCATAGACAATTTACCAAACCGAGGAGTTCGTGGAGACATAGGGACCAGTCCTGCTGCCTATGGATCCTTTTTGGGCCTAGGCGTCTAGGGAAATTTTGGAATTTCCGGTGCATCCCCCACTGACGGCGTAGGACTCTGCACGACTCCCTCAGTTGTTGACATCATTCTGTTCATGAATTCTTGCATCTCATTCAGCAATGTCTCAAACACTGAACTTGCTCTCAAAGCCTCTAAATTCGTAAGGTCCATACCCAATTGATAGTGCAACAATTGAATTCTCAAAATGCCAAGGGTTGTTCGGTGGATAACCACCTATGATTTATAGGCCTTTTTGAATTCAAATTCGAACATTCCCCCCTCATTTGGCTCATTAATGCAAAATCGGCAGTAGATCGTCCCAAATCTAGTTCTGACTTCATGTCTTAATTGCTCGCTGCCCACTCCTCATTGCCTTAAATTGGACATCTTGCCATGAACAATGAACCAATGGTCACTTCCTAGCCTACTCGCATGGAAGCAGATCCCCCTATGCGTGGGCATGACCCCTGTGGCATACTAATCCTGCGCGCAACCTCCTTGTCGCATAGCTCCCCTACAAACTCTTTTATAGTCCTACACTCTCTTTCAACTGCTTGGAGCGATGAGACTGTGCTCCCTATGGATAGTCAGGTGGTCACACCACCTATGCGAGGCTTCAATTCACCTTCCAGCCTAGTCCACGGGCACTCCTTAATTACCCTCGCAATAGTCAGCGCCTCGCGTTCTTCCTTATGCGGTGCACTCCCCTGGTTACTTTGTTTGGTAAGGTGCAGTCGTAGCCATGGTAGCAGAGTCACAAATTCGTGGAAACCATCTTTTGATGTAGTAGTATGGCTACCCATATCTTTTCTTGTCATTCTTAGTTACTCAGTGCAACATGGTTACGTGATTTCAATTTCCGATTTGTTGATTTCTGCGTCTAGTAACCCTCTTTTCTTCCTCAGTCATACCTAATCTTCTTCAAGTTCACGAAGCTTATGGTTCCCTCGCCGAATGGATTCCTAAAGCCGCATATGTTCCCCTTCACATCGCTGCATAATTCTTTCAACTGGTTCCTCATGTACTATCCCAACTCTGGGAGTTGTTGCATAGGGATTCCTTTCCTCCAACGTTATGGTCTCGACTTTGCTTGTCGACTTTAGAATCATTTCTACCCTTAGGTTTTTGTACACGGCCCTATAGGCCCATCGGATCACTAGTACGCGTAGGTCCCAATTAGTTCGTCTCGCCTAGTGAACCCTGTTTAGGATTATGCATACCTTCTTGAATGCTTCTACGTAGAATTTTTATGTTGCACGTCACTTTTCCTGGTCCTACGTCCTGTTCTGATTTTCGATCCTTAGTTTGGGGTGTGTTCATGTGGATTACACAACACACATTTGTACCCATCGACACAGGTGGGAGCGCAAGTTGCTTCGTCATGATTGCTCAACTCTCGCTCAAAGCTCGGGGCTTCCAAACCACAAGCGCATCATCCTTCTATATCTGCACCAGTCCTCAAAATTTCCTTTATGTGTTCCCCACTAGCATGCAGGTGTTGCACGAAACACCCACTTCATCATGTTGAACCACTGTTGTTCGGGTACCATTTATTCAAATTTACTTAGGAATTCATCCACCGCTATCAATCCATCATATGCCGACAGTTCCCTTGCCTCTATTGTCACGTAACACAATGATCTAACCATCATGTTATAGTTCAATATTGTCACTTCATGCAATTAATTCTGCCATCATTCTACTTCTTTGTCTAAATCCGAAGTGCAGGAGTTTTCACGTTCCCACGAGATTCTCCCACCTACAGTTGGATTCACCCAATCCTCATCTCACGCAGTTATCTTGTAAATACAATCCAGCTCATCGTCGTGCACTGGTTCAGTGTAGCACGCTCCTTCGGCTGGGTCCAGTGGGACTACTACGCGTAGAGACTTTTTCTCGAAGATCATTTTGTGCTTCTTCAGATTGATGACTCCATTCATATCAGTGGCCTAGTCAATTACTAACAGCCCGGGATAGGGATTACTATCATTGGCAATCTCTATCACTTCAAAATATGTCTGTGTGCTCATGCCTTCAATATCAACTATTACCCCTTGCAACCTCCCCATGGGAAAAATATTATGTTGGTTCTCCATTCGTAATTGAATAGGGGGCCACTGTAATGTGGGCCTACCCATGCATTCCCATGTTTGCTTCGGTAACACATTCATGTCCGAACCCAGATCTAGGATTACCTGATCCATTTCATACTCACTAATCTGTGCAGTCAACCTCATTCCCCTCCTAGTGTGCAATGCATGCTTTCCCAATTTTCGGGCTACACGCGGATCTCCGGACCACGCGCACCTGGTGATCAGCTCCCGTAGACCCTTAACTACCTTGTTGTTGCATAGTAGTTTCATGCATGTCTCTAGAAAGGTAGTAAGCATTGAAGGATCCATTCTTGACTCTGGTTGATCCTTACTACCTGAAGTGGAGGCCTCCGTGAATCTCTTCTTAGTTTCCATGAACGTCTCCTTTGCACGTTCTAAGTCAAACTCAGGCTCCTTTGCAGGAGCCTTGCGAAGCCATGTATCTTCCTCGGGTTGCTTCCCCTTATCCTCCCCCATGGTCACACTACTTCTGAGCATCATGTTCACATTTGAGTCTTCTTCGCGTAGTTCAAATCTCATCATTTGTATATTTTGGGTCGAAGGAGGCTAGAATACCCCTTTTTCGTGCATCTGTGTGGTCAATGTAGGGCAATCTATTGTTTCATGATCAAACTAAGCACAATACGAACAGGATATCCTCGTTGGGTTGGTACAATCGCAGGCATAGTGCCCTAGTCCTCCGCAAATGTAACAAATTAACTATTTGAGGCCCCTTCCTAGTTCCATTCCTCCTTGTCCTCGACCTTGCCCCTGAAATCCAGCACACGCCATCCCCGCAGCGGGGTCGAGGGCTCACGTTTTTGTATGCATCCTATAGGCTGGGGTCTGATCCATCATTAACTCGTAGCTACGACAAGTGCGCTCGTCGTGGCCTACTGACCTCCATAAATTACAAAACAATTATTGGGGATTCAGTGTATACTTCTGCAACAAATGAAAAGTATCCATCATGTGTTTTCCTCCTATTTGACATATTGCACACCATAATGTGTGTGCCGTAATCATCCCTAATTGTGCCTATGGTATCAATGGCATTGGCCCCCCTCCTGCCAAGTAGTTCGCAAAAACTGGACAATGATCCTTGTCATCGCCTTAGCCTTTGCATTTTATACACCATACTTCCTTGCGTGCCTCTGGCTGCAGTGCCCTATCTTGCTTCAAACTTTGCTTTTCCAAGCATAGATTCTGTAGTTGCGCGTGGATTTGTTGAACCCCCAACCCAAGGTCTTGTATTGGGGTCTCATGTAACCTCATCGCCATTTCCAATGCTTCGGCCTGGGTGGAAAGTTTCTGTTGTGACAGCGTCGTCCTCAAGTGTAGTGTCAGAGATGCCACAAACCATGCGCGATGTTGTGCATCCGTTAGCATCATATTGGCCTCGTGGATTGTACTCTTTAGACTTGGGTCCAGATGCTAGGGGGTCTCACTTGGAAGCATCACGATCTCTTTAAACCTAATGATTGACTATTTCACGGATTTTGGCCTGCTAAATTCATTGTTCAATGCATTCTGGATCTCTGTTATCCTTGCGTTTGGGTGGTTGTTAGAGTACTTGATATACCATGTCAATGCACGATATTTCATTGCGCTCACCAATGTAGCCTTCTTAATATTGTCATTCATGACACCTTGTGCTTCCCATACTTTTCTTACCACAAACTAGAATTGGTCTAGATCTTCATTCCCTACTCCTTTGAATATGGGTAGTTTGATCGCACTAGCCACGTTGAACTATGGGGGTGGTGGATGTGGAGTGGGTGGAGATGGAGGTGAGGGAGGTGAAGTGGGAGGTGGCATGGGTGGAGGTCGTAACCACGGAATGCACTGCCTTATCAAACTAACCACACTTCTTAGAGAGACCATTGCGAGCTCTTCCTCACTCTCTCGCAAAGGTGAAATTAAGGGACTGTTTTATAACCCTTCGTTACTTTTGTAGATCTTTCTACGCTGCATTGTCCCAAACATTAACGTATTCACATGACCCTCTTTTCACACAATAGCATCTTAATCCAAGTATTTAAAGACTTGATATACTTACCTCGCGGTCCCTTGAGAAAACATAATTTTTCTTCGCTGTAGCTCACTGTCGTGTCTACTGCAAACTGAGTGATAAATCCCCCTATTATCTAGTTGAGCCAATGGTCCACAACTCGCACGAGCTTATCTTCTGATGCCTTTAGTCTGTACACTGATTCTAGAGTCCACACTATTGGTTTGTCGAGCCTACACTTTCCCTGGCTATTAGCTAACTTTGTGATCCACTCATATAGCTCAGACGGAAAGAATGCAAAGAAAGTTTTGTGGATTTCCATATACATGTAGCGATCTGGCCACTTTTTCTCAGATACTTGTGGAGTTTTGTTTTCCTGTGTTGTGAACTCGTGAATCTTCGTGTCCAACCACTCTTCAATTTCCTTCTTTATTGAGTTCCAGTGGTATAACATCAAACATCCCTTAGGTAGATCCCGGTCCCGACAACAAAACCATTTGTTAGCTACGTGGGTCTTGACCCAGGTTCAAAAGTGATTTAGCCAAGAAAATCTCGGTACTACTAGCCCTTTCGGCAACAGTCCGCGAAGTATGGACTGAGGTCTCACCCGAAGTAGTATGGGAGGGTGTTGGAACTAGGTTTCCACACCCTAGAGATGTCTTGATGAAGGTTCTGGAGGTTCGCAGTCCGAACATGCGCATTTGCACTGCTCCATGAAAAAGCCTGTGCGCACATATGTAAGGGGCGCGAATACATTACTATCCTGATCTTGAACCTTCCTGCGCTATTATATTATTGTTTTGACTTAGTTTGTGCAGACCCAATATTCTTATTACTTATTCACCTTTCAAGTAAGTGCACGTAATCAAAACTAATATAAATGCGTAAAGATAAACAGAACCATAGATGCACAATATTCCGAATCAAACTTATCTTTATTAATAATTCTTTTCAACTTCAGTTCAATTACAGACCTGACTCCACCCTGCGCACTCAGCTGTAGGGGTCTGCGCACTCAGCTACGGACTCTACTACAGCTCTGCGCACTCAGCTGCAGAGCCTCTTCCTACTACTACGACCCAATACACTTCAGATCCGTTTCTATCCTCTAACCATGCCTTCGCATCTGTCTATTATTGTCTGCTCAAAAACTATCTTTACACTTAGAGCCTCACTTTATTTATACAATCCCATGGTCCACGGACCATGGGTAGGATGACAACACTTCACATTATTTTACAATTCTTAGGGCGGAAAACCCTTTGGCTCATCCTATACTTTCGCGCTCCGCGTCTGTACTTCGCAGAGTCTTTACATTACATTGACCAAAACTCGGGCTTTAAGACCCAAAAACATGCTATGGGGGGATCTGCTGCCCAACAGTGGAAGAGAGACAAACTTGAGCATAGGTTGGAGGATTAAGTGATAGAGGTTAGTTTCTTAGGTCCTAGAGATGTGCACTACGTTCTTACAAGTAGAGAGGCTCCTCCTTGGGCTGAAGTCATATCTTCTATTGGTAGAAGTTAAATTCTTAAGATCTAGGAATATTCTTTGTGCTACATGAGGAAAAGAGACTAGTGTTTAGTGCAAGTCACGTCGTCACTCAAAAGAGGGTTGGAGGCTTTTCTCTAGATGTGCAGCCTATGCTATTAAGGAGATAATTCCTTTTTGATGAGGGCAGATCATAGATATAAGAAGAAATGGCTAGATGGCTTACATTCTAGGAGAGTGAAATGCACTAGCGGAGGGTTTGAAGAGTTTGAGGCTAGCACAATGCATGGAAACAAAGATCTGCTTAAAAAATGATTAAGTGTTTGATGATAGAATGTTAGGGGAATCATAAGGATGAAAATACTAGCATGCACACACACATATATATAACCATAATCATGACTGGAATGCGAAAAACTCAAGCATGTGAAGAGACTAAAAAAAATAAAGCAAGAAGTAAAGCGGTACTTATGGGAGTGAAATTTAAAAGTGAAACAATTGAAAAAATTACATTGAATGATAGTGCACTTGTAAGAAATAGTGAAGGATGATTCATGTGCTCCGAAAGTGCACAGAGCTCCAAAGTGAAAGATAAGTGTGAGATGAGCTCTGGCTAGGTTCTTTATATAGGGAGAGCAAAAACTAGGGTTTGAGAGTGTCCTATTGCATGTCACAAAAATCAAGGGATAATAATAATGTAATTGTTACTTGAGAGTGTCATAATGCTATCTTTATAAAGTGTGCTTTAGCTATATCTGGAAAGTATGCTCCAACTATCTCTAGAAGGTGCATTGTAGCTGCCATCAAGGAGTGCACTCCATTGTCTCAATGAAGAACATTTTGTTTTCTCCAAAAAGTGTGTTAGGCATATCTTGATAAAGCATGCTATGAAGGGAACATGAGTTAGCTATAAAATGCATGGTGCATTGACTCTTATATTTTCTTGAGGAAGACTTGAAAACTTAGAAAAATATGACCACACATGACTTTTATGATTAAAAAAGTAATTCACATGATCATTACGGGGCTCTAAATTTAAATGAAGGAAATGTTTTAGAGGGTCTTATAGTAGCTACAATAGAAACCATTTTCTTGGACTCAAAAAAGGAACCAAAGACTTGAAAGATCTTCCTCAATCATGCCATTAAGGAAGGTTGTCTTCACATCCATCTGATGTATCTTCCAACCCATTTGTTTTGATAGTCTCAATATAGATTTGATCGATGAGTACCTTGCAACAGGAGCAAATGTCTCATCATAGTCAATCCCCTCTAACAGTGAAAAATCACGAGCCACAAATATAGCTTGGTGCTTATCCACACTACCATTTGCGGCTTGCTTTACATTGTAAACCCAACAGGATCTCACCAATGACTTGTCCTTCAGTCTTGGGACCACATCCAAAACACTTTTATGAACTATGGAGTCATACTCCTCCACCATGGCATCAACCCAAACTGGATGTTGCACTTATTCCTTAAAGGAAGATGGCTCTATCATAACATATTCGCCCATAAGCGCCATGTGTCTAGTGTACCTCTCAGGTGACCTCCTCTACCTACGTTGAGAAGTGGATGCTCCCACATTCTCCCATGCATCATCGAACAATCTGTCAGCCTCTCTGGTGTGCTTTCTACCCTCTCTAGAAGACTCTTCCTAAGTGGATTTCTCCACTCCTGGATCCTATGCATGTGGCTTCTCCACATCAATTTGAAGCTCCCCAACCTTAGAAGCTAAAATCTCCTCATCTACATGTAGCTCAACCTCCCTCTCAAGGAAACATCGCATGGCCTTCTCCTCATTGAATCTGACATCCCTGAGAATAATTGTCATCTTATTGGTCAATAAGTACACCTGATAGTTGTGAGGTGTATCAATGTACCCCACAAATATCCCCAACTCTGTTGTCAGCTCAATATTCTTCCATTCATCTTTGGTCACATGGAAATATAGCAATGACCCAAAAATCTTGAAGTGACCAACATCTAGCCTCTTACTGGTATAAGCCTCCTCTGGTGTCTTCATCACAAGTATTCAATGTGGGCTACGATTCTGAACATAAACCATTGTGTTGCATACCTCAATCCACAAGTGAAGTGGTAAGCCCTGACCATGCAACATCACCCTTGTTGCCCCTACTATGCTTCTGTTCTTCCTCTCGGCCACCCCATTTTGCTGAGGGTTATGGGGTGTTGTTAACTCCACTTTAATCCCTTTTGCTACACAAAAGTTCTTAAACTCATTTGAGACATACTCACCATCGTTATCACTCTGTAGAGATTTAACCTTCCTGCCCAACTCTTTCTCCACCAATTCTTTAAACTCACAAAACTTTGTGAAGGTTTGATCCTTTTTCTACATGAAAAATATCCAACATTTATGAGAATAGTCATAAACTAATATACCATAATATCTGTGTTTTGCCATGGATGTTTTCAAGAGTGGTCCACACACATATGAATGGAATCGCTCTAGAATAGCCTCTACTTGATTGTCTCTGTTGTGAAAGGAAGATTTGGTGTATTTTCCTAAAGTACAGCCCTTGCATGTATCAACTTGCTCGAGCATACCTTTTGGAAGACCAGTAGAGATCTGCTACAATATCTTCGAAGGCCCATGATGCAAGTGGCCCAATCATCTATGCCACAACTCGCTAATGTCTCAGCTCCGCACCCTTTATGCTTTTGTGCTCAGAGAAGCACACTCCTCTACCTCCAGCTTATAAAGATTGTTCGCCTGAATCCCTATCTTCTTTACTTGACTCATGCCTATGTGTCGAAGGAACACCTTTCCTTTCGAGAAGATCACATTATAGCCTCTATCCTCAAGCATGGCAACATATACCAAGTTATTCTTCAGCCTAGACACATACATAACATTCTTCAAGGTGAGTAGAGCCCCATTCTCCCTCTAAAAATTAATCGTGCCCAATCTAGTAACACTATACCTCCCATTGTCACCCATATCGATATGCATCTAGAGATATTTCTCCTCCAGGTCATTGAAGAACTCTTTTTAACTAATCATCTAGAATGACGCTCCACTGTCTGAGTACTATACACTTCCCATCACTGATGAAACCATTCATGCAATGAGGGAAAAGTCCAATTTGAAGTGAGGGGCCAAAGCCTCACCCGCCACTCCTCCTGAAGACTTCTTGGTGGACTTCTTGAGTGGAAAATTTGTAGCAAAATGACCCAACTCATGACAATGAAAGCACTTAAATTTCATCATGTCTTTCTTCTTACCTCCATTATAAGAATCTGATTTGGAATGGGAATCTTTCCCTTTCCCCTTTTTCTCCTTAATGGCTAAGGCACAGTTCCCTTCATCATCAGTCTTTGATGAAGAGCCATCCCTGGTGTTCCTCCCGGGCTCCTCCTACAGCAAATCCAACGAAATTCCTTCCCAATCCGACAGCTTCTCCCAACCATTGACAAAGTCCTAATAACTATGCCAACTCTTTGGGAGTCCTAGAATAGAAAGACTCACCATATCATCCTTGACAATCATGATTCCAACACTTCCAAGTTCATCATGACACTAAGTGAACTTGGTCAAGTATTTTGGAATCGTCTCGCCTTTCTCCATTTTGATTTTTTGAAGTTTATCCTTCAATGCTAGTTTCCCTTGGTAACTATTGTTCTGATACAAGTCCGTCAATTTTTTTCACATAGCATACCAAGTTTCCTTGCCATGGAAACTCAAGACAATGTGGTCTCGAACTCCCTCAAGGATTATCGACCTCGCCTTCACCACACACTTCTTCCATTCGGCAAAATTCTGTGCATATGATGTTGTTGGCTTAGGAATTTTTTGATCAACGAATTCCTTCAAGCCATTATCATATAGCATAGCTTCCATCTGGTCCCTCTAGGCTATAAAATTCGAGTTTCCTTCGAAGGCATACTTGAGACACAAACCATAGAACGACATATGTGGATCCTGAAGTATGTATTGCAAATTCGAATTTCACCTATAACCCGAAACTCAAAACATCAAAATGCACTCTAGTATATTGTTCTCAGCTCCAATACCATCTAGAAAATCTTATAGATTCACAAGCTCATGCAATGCACTAAAGCACAAGACAAGAATCTACTTCTACTTTCAACCAGCAGAAACCAATAGATCGATGAAAACAATATGAACAAGAAGAAGATAAATCAATGGAAAATATGACAAGATGTATCTGGGGAAAGCCACTAATCAAAACCCCACTGTTTGTATTGCATATATCCAAAATATGAGTTAAGATACAAAGCTTGTTCTCACTAGAACAATTCCACACAAGTATGCTCAACTGTCTCAGCTCACAAGCTAGCTCTTAGCCAATTCTGAAGCTCTTCAAGCCCCTAATCTCTTATGTAATTCCTAGGATGAATATCCCATATTTAAAGGGAATTCATGCTTCCAAACTGCGAAATCCAAACATATGATCAATCTCTTATGAATGCATGATATTTACACTCTAATAAATAATACAACCAATAGTACACTATCCCTACACTCTAGTCTGAACTGGATCTTTCTCAGAAACGACATGCATGAGTTTCTTATGATGGAAACTGTAGTTAAAGAGAGTGACACTTGTGGATGCAATAGTGCACCAAGTGACTATCAACTCTCTATTAGTTCTTGAAACAATTTGGAGCTAATTTAACTCAACATAAGTCAGTAAACTGAGTGATCTAATTTCCAACTCAATTTAAACTCATATTGGACCCCTAAAACTTAGGGAGAACATATGCATGACTACAGAAAGACTTCCAACTCGAAATTCCTAAGAGAATTAAGTTAATTGAACTTAATTAACTATTTATAAATTGTTATGAGAATATAATTCGATTTTAATTCTCAGTTTAATTCATGTACAAATTAAACTGGAATCTCTTGTTGCCATTTCTCAACACTGTTTGTTAGGTTCAACTACTTCTCCAAGGAAATACTCCATGACTTCATTATTTGTGAGTGCCAAATCAATCCTTTTCTTCCATGCTAGGAAGTTTGTTGAACCAACCAAGTTGTTGCTTTCCTTGCAAAATGTTGCCATGTTGTTCGCAAATGAAGACATAGTATATAATATGCTACTTACATTGTTAACCAAGAGTATTGTTTCTTCATGATGTCTCCAACTATCTTGAAGTTTTCAATACCTTCAAGGAGACTTCAAAGATCTCCAATATATATTCTAGAATGCCTTCAATAAATGATTTATTCAAACAACTTCAAGAGATGATACCAAAACTCCTTGTTGCTTCCTTCTTTGTCAAGATGAAGTATACTGAGAAATTCCAATGAGAAATTTGTTCTATATTCAATGAGAGCTTGATGATGGGGTCTTCTTCAATTTAGTAACCTTCCTTCTAGGTCATTGGTCTTCTTCTTCTTTCCTTTTATCCTTCTACAAATGATTCTCCTTGACAAGCAATCCCTTCTTTGTGTCCCTCCATCTGCATTCTCTTGTTCACCTTAGCTCTGATACCTTATTAGAAAATGCAATGTCACAACTTAATAATTCAATTTCTCCTTGATCTTAATAGTTTTTTGAGAATTTTATTTATCTTTTTATGTTTCTTTATTATATATTCTTTATCCAGCAATTATTAAGTGCAAAACAATAAAAAATTATATATATTATATATAAAATACATTTTAAAATAAAAAAATAAATTACTACAAAATTTTATGGTCTTGTTATCTTTTATGTAAAAAGCTATAATAAAAATACGTTCTCAATATATCCCTAACAAGAACTTAGGTACAAACATGCTATTCTATTACATCAAATCATATATTACTGAAATTATTCGATCTTATCATTCAATTCCCTTACTGACATTAAAACAATATAATAGATTAAAAAAAAACTTATATAGAAATCACTTCATCAATTATAACCCTAAAACATAGGGTACAAAAATGCTATTCTAACCGAACTTAGGTACAAAAACATGCTATTCTATCATCCATCAATCATATTACTGACAGTATCGTCTTTAATTCAACTCCCACCACTGCAACAGTAATCAGTTTACAATTTTAATAATAAAAAAACGGAAATTAAAAGTGATTTAAAAAGCACTTTTAAAAGTAAAGAAATTCATTAATAATAGCGCACCAAATTTAAATAATAAAAAATTAAACACAAATTCTAAACGGAAATTAAAAGTGATTTAAAAAGCACTTTTAAAAGTAAAGAAATTCATTAATAATAGCGCACCAAATTTAAATAATAAAAAATTAAACACAAATTCTACATAAATTATTAAGAAAATAAAATTTAAAGCAATAATAAACTAATATAATATAATATTACTGAATAAGCATTCATTCAAAATTTAACGAAGTCCTTAAAATCGATTATGGTGAAAGCAAGATTGAATGGCCATAGGTGAGATTTCTATAATTGTAACATTCCTTAAGTCACAATGCTCTCAAACATGATAAATAACTTTGATGATAATAAATATATCTTTTTAGGAAAAAATTAAGAATTATACAAATCCCGTCTATGCATGTTACAATTGTAAGTACCTCACGCATGCGAACTAAATTGATTTAAAAGGAATGTTACATATTTGCATTTTTAACTATAACATTTGAAAACTGAATGTTCGTTACATTAATAAATTAGGGAATCAAGAATTGATAGTAAATAAAAATATTGGAAAATGTAGAGTTCTAACGCTAATTAAACAACGTTAAAAAAATAGAAACGAGCGGATAATTATTTTCCCAAAAAAACACGGGGGATTTTAGTGAAATTAAGGCAGTGATGGCGATTTATTATCGGAGTTTTAAAATGTTACAAAAATACATTTCTCAACCGACACATCGAAGGAGCGACATGTTAAATACTAGGGATTTGAGAAAAAATTCTCTACATAATTTTTTTAAGGAAATTTGGCTAAACATTCTCGACTGTGGTAAATAAACGATACAAGGAGTACAACTTTTTAAGAAGATTGCCAAATACATAGAACCACAGAACGTAGTGACAGAATTTAAATTGAGTCTTCGTATCGACCAATAGCCTTGATCCCCAACCTCCACTCAATCCATTTCCACAACGTGCCACCTTATCTCCCCACTTTTGGAATGTTGGAGCTGTTATCGCTCCACTCCATTCCTCCGCGTTCCATCGAATTCATTGACAAATAGGGCGGGGTGACCAACAGCTCGCCACTGTCGATACCAATTTCCTCTGAAAATGAAACAGAAGCTTTCTGCTCAATTTTCATAGCTTTTTTCAGTTCTCTCACTACTTCACTCACGCTCGGCCTTAAAGACGGTTTAGCCTCAACACATCTCATCGCTACTTTCGCAACGCGAATGATGGATTTCAGATCGTAACTACCCTCCAATCTCTTGTCTATAATTTCAGGTATTCTCCCACCATTTTCATCCATCTCCACTACATACTGCGTCACCTGTAATAAACTTATTGTTAGACTCTAATTCAGATAATCATTGTAAGACAAAACTGCGCTGTAAAATATTCTAATGTCACATAACATAATTTGACTGATATTTCAGGCGACTGATGATATGATTCCTTACCCAACGAATGATGTTTACTTCATCTACCGGTAGTTTTACATCTATGGGTTGCCTACCGCATATGATCTCTAGCAAAACCACTCCAAAACTATACACATCACTCTTCTCCGTCAACATTTGAGTGCTGTAATACCTGCGAAAACGTGCCCCACAAAAACTTGGCTAAGTGATTACCGTGGAAATGAAAATAACGATAGTGCCTCTGTTCTTAATAATTAATTGATATGCAGTGTGAGGAAAAGCAGTTATAGATATGTGGCATACTCTGGATCCAGGTATCCTGGCGTTCCTTTCACCGCAGTGGTAACATGAGTAGCCTCCCCATCAATTGTCATCCTTGAAAGACCGAAATCGGCCAGTTTTCCGTTCATATTGCTGTCTAAAAGTATGTTTGCGCTCTTCACGTCCCTGTGGATTACCTTTGGTGTGCAACCCACGTGCAGATATTCAAGTCCTTCAAATACAAATAGCACAAACGTCATTAACCATGATTTTTTCGTGTAACTATTATTGAAAACAACCAGAGCTTAGATTACAAAAAATTGTTGTACATAGAAGTAATGGCGAATGAGTTACCCTGAGCAGCATCTAATACTATTTTGAGCCTCATTTTCCAACTTAGTTCGGATTCTTCTGCTCTGCGACCTGGAAAAGAAATTAAAAAGCAAATACCTTTCGGTTATTTTAGCTATTCTATCCATTGAAACAAAGCATACCTTCCAGCAATAGAATTTACCACAAAGGTGATCTTTTAGCGACCCTTCCGACATGTAGTCGTAGACCAGCATAACTTCTCTGGTTTCGGTACAGTATCCCAACAATGATACCAAGTTCCTATGGTTGATTTTAGAAAGGAGATCAACCTGTTCATGAGATACCCATAATACTAATTACAGTGCAGCCATAACTGGCATTATGAGATTCAACAATGTAAACCATATTACGAAGTAATATGTACAATTTACCTCATTCAAAAACTCGTGAATTCCTTGTTTGGAAAACAGTGAGAGCACTTTTACCGCTATAAGATTTCCTTCCGGCAACTTACCTAGGAACACAGACCCAAATCCCCCTTGACCAATCTTCTGAATATAGTCTTGTGTGGCAACAACAATCTCATCTAGAGTGAAGGCACGCGAATTTGTTGTATTTCGAATCACAATCATTGAGTACTCTTCAACCCATTCAGGGAAAGGAAAGTTAGAAATTTGTCAAAACACAATGCATAAGATAATTTCGCTTAGAGGGTACACTCCCGCTATGCATATCATATCTTAGCGTTTGTAATATTAATAGTGTTTAGTAAAATCGGTACAGGAAAGATTACCATTGGTTCCTTTGGAAGCACCCTGTTTTTCCCTCCTGCATTTATTGCGATAGACCGCGATACCCGCCATTAACGCTAAAGCGATGATCAGAATTCCACTTAACGTTGTTCCGACAATAACCTTCAATTTATTCTTGTTTGAATTATGTGCAAAACACTCCCTCTTATCCATACGGAGGTATGGGTTTCCAGAGTAACTGCAACATACCAAAGAAAGAAATTTTCCATAAACGTTTTGCAGTAAGCTAAATTTGAACTGGGTTACGTATTGTAAAAATTACTAAAGAAATTTCTCATCTTCAAAATCTTAAAACGTGACTTTTGTTAAACCATAAAGAATATAAAATAAGATAGGATTACTTGAATTTCAACGAACAATTGTGGAGAAGTTGTATAGGGATTACACCGCTGAAATTATTATTCTCGATATTCCTGTGGTAATCAATTAAAAAACACAATTATTTGCAGTTTACTTTGAATATCAACTTGGAAAAAATACATAATAAACAACGAGAATTTGGGAAACGTACAACTGTTCAAGGTTTTTGAGCCGAGATAGCCACTCCGGAACATTACCGTTCAAGTTGTTGTTTTGTAAATAGCTGTAACAAAATAAACTTGTGTATATTCAAAATGCATATATATATTTAAGAATAAAGGTCGATTATTTATTCGTGTAAAGGAAACTTACAGTGTTTGCAACAGGGTCAAATTGGAAAGATCTGGCAATGGTCCCGTCAAATTATTATTGTTGAGTGACCTGCCCATTTCAACATGAATGGTTAATGCTGAAGATTGACTGAGAAAGAAACTGTGCTCTTTCATAACCCGCACCATCAAATCCTATATTCCCATAACTGCTAATGCTTTTTATTACCCCACGCGGGTGCTTATCAACCGCTAAAACCTCCTGTATAAAAAATATGGAAAGCAAAATATTTTCACTACAAATCATCAAACTGGTCACTATGGGCATGTATTTTATGGGGAGGCGTTTGATATCTTGATTATCAGATTATAAAGTAAAGTCAATATTGGCTGCTCTATTTTAATATCGTTGGGCTATTCTACGAAAATATTGGCAGTGTTTAGCCTTGTTGTACTACTCTACGAACTTTCCGTAGGAGGATAGTTTTCGGAAACTGTTATGAATCACGCCACTTTTCAGTTTTTTTTTATGGAAAAGGTTATATAGATTTTTCCTCAACAAAAGTGGTAGCGAAGATGCATTTTAATATTGGATTCAAGAAGGCTTTATTTTGTTGTGTGATCCTGGCAATAATATATAATTAAATATATTATTTATATTATTCATTCACTATGTGTAAATTTCCATATTTAAATTATATAACAATTTTAAGATTTGAAAATTTTTTAAGTATATGAATTGTACAAGCTACACAGTTGAAACTGACAATTATAACAAAATTATTTTATTTATTTATTTCAAACAAAATTAACTAAAAAATATACTACAAAAATGTAGAACAATGATACTATTTGAAATGTTTTACATAGAAGAAATTTTTTTCTCAATTTTTTGGTATAATACCGTTTTTTTTTAACCCATATATAATATATACTTAATTGAAATTGAAATATTACACCTCTTTCTTATTATTCTTATTAGGAAGCAATTGAATTTTCTAATTTTGATTTGTATAACTTTGTTTCAAGGTTATTTCTTGAAGGCCTCTCTAATACATATGAAGTTGATATTGAAATAAATTACTTAACATAAATATTCAAATAGTTATTTTTTTAAGTTTAGCATTGGAATCTTTTTAAAAAGTACAAGAATTATACATCATCTTTATATCTCAAAAGTGAAAATATTTCTGTATCTTTGTATAATGTTGATATAAAATTATGTTCTCTCATACACATGAACATATATTATCTCTTTCATACCATATAATATATAAAATATATTATCACTTTCATTCTAAGTTGTAAGATCAACAACTAACTATTTGAGTACTATACCATAAAAACTAATACCATGAAAATGAAATTATGATGTTTATAATATTCTTAATTAAACCTAACCAAACACTTATATTATTTTTGTTTGATATTATAAAATAAAAATAAAAAATATTTTTATAAAAAAATATTTATCATCTAAAGGTAAACAAAAAATTAAACACAAAAAAAATTATATACCTCATCAATAAAACCTATAAAAACATCTCCTCAAAAAATAATAATATATTTAAATAAATTTAATTCATCATTTATAAAAATTGAATATAGAAAAACCTATATATAAGTAACAGTCAATTCTCACCTATGAAAAGATAACAGTCAATTCTCACCTATGAAAAGAAATTATTATTATTATTAGTTACGAAAGATTTATGCAGTCTTCTATTATTCCAAGGTCGAACACAAAATCAATTGGTGACATGATTTTCTGGCTTAACATAAGATGAACCTTAAACATACCATAAAAATAAGTTCAGATGGGTTACACAAAAAAAAGCAAATTGAAATTAAGTTCAGGTGGGTTACAGGAAAAGTAAATTGAGTCTAACAAAAATAATGATCGAATTAAACGTACACTTTAACCAATGATGTCAACTGTTGGATATCTTTGGGCAGCGATCCTGTAAGATTCCCTCCCGACAAATCACTGTCAATGAAAAAATTGGCATGACCCTTTACTATAAGTCTCCTCAGTTTTATGGTTTCCCCTGTAAATAAACAGAAAGATAGAACTTACATTTCGGAGATCCTTATGGCAGAAGAGCTGTTATCACAGCCGATCCCTTTCCAAGGGATGACATAGCAAGGATCGGAGACCCAATCTTTTATGTTAAAACTCCGTTTGATAGCCTCAAGAGCTTGAGCTGCAGTTTGAGAACTACTCTGTCAGTCACTGAATGATATGTTAATTGAATGAGAGAAGTTTAGTGAGGGAGGGCACTTACTATCTTGTGAATATGTCTGCTGTTGCGTATAAAATAGCGCGTAATACTCATAAGCGTTGATTAGAGGAGGATAAGGGGAGTTAGCGAGATTCGAGAGTGAAAACAGTTTTGATCCGTTGCAGACGAATACGAATATCTGCTCCACGGCATGATGGTTTCGACGGAGAGTAATGGTTTTAAAAACCGTTCCCCCATTTATCGTGATGTTAAAAGATCTGTATTCCGACTTGTTGAGCTTCTGGACCTCTGCGAAATACAACAACAGTAGTAATTGATTCCCTTGGACCGATGTATCACTGAAAGTTACGCCGGTGGAACTGTTTACAACCCACGCCGTTTGCATGACAGCAGTTGGGGGAAGGTCTTCGGTATTGTTCGTTGAGATGCTCACTTCAGAAGTTACAGATTCATAGAAATTAAGATCAGTAGAGTCTAATGTTATATTTGGTGTCCAAATGCGGTCGAACTTGTCTTGAGGATACCTGCATAATTAGCCATACAAAACTGTTCATCGAAATCATTAAATAAAGCATAGCAGTACTTGCATTAAAATTGCCTCTCATTACAAAATTATTATCTACACTCCTAGCTCGTTAATTACGATGCTTAGATTTTCGTACATAAATATCTGAAGTTCAAAATGTTCACCTAACCGTCGAGTTTCCACCAACATCAGTTCTAGATTTTAGTTGTAGCCCCGTTCCTGGCTTCGCCTGTGGATACATGCCATCTTGGAGGGTCCTCAGCTCGATACCACTGATAAAGGGATCATCTCTGTCGGAGGTTCTGATCAAGCAGACAGACATCACTGTGCCTGAAGTGACGAAGATTTTTTCATCATAAATTGCACCCATGGATGAAGTTAATGTTATGTTATCCATAACCAACATATCTGCTGTCTCAAAAGAGTAAGCAAAGCTTGGCAAACTTTGGTATCCAGTGTACCGACCAATGAGAAACCAGAGTCTTGAGAGGTAAGGCACGTTTGAGGGCACAGGCAAGTGATAGCAAGACTTGTTGAGCGGTTTTGGAAAGTAGCGTAGACTGTACAAAGAAGAACCGAGGGCAGTGAAATTCCCTATGCCTGCTGTCTCACCGACGTCTATGTAACTAGCATCGGTAACCCATGTTATATTGTTTTCCGCAGTGTGATTCATTGTTCCTCCACAGTTGATATTCAGAAATCCTACCAAAACGCCAGAGAATAATTATTAAAAGAACAATTTCTTGTGAGCGAAATATTGGAAAAAAGATTGATGACCATTATTAAACCATATCTCGAATGACGATTCTAGAAGAGTCGACAAAACGAGAACACTCTGAATACCTGGTTGTTGGGCAGTAATAAGAGTGAATAAACTCAAAAGCACACCCACTTGCTGTATCCAATAGCAGACGTTGGCCATGGCTCCTCCAATTATTAAAAAGTGCTGCGTAGTTGTGTAGTCACTGGAAGCAATTGGATTCTGGTTATCTCATTATAAGTTGTATATGCTTTATTCCTCACCAAGAACTCTCTTCCAATTCTTTTCTTTGATCTGTTTTGTGATGTGCGTGTGGATGAACAATAAAATGGAATCTCTTGAATTTGTAAGTCAACCATCCCTACTTTTCAAGTGTTCTAGAAAATAAAATTTTCTCTTGAATTTGTAAGGCAACCATCCCTACTTTTCAAGTGTTCTAGAAAATAAAATTTTCTCTTCAATTTGTAAGTCAACCATCCCTACTTTTCAAGTGTTCTAGAAAATAAAATTAACATAAATCTCGCGGTCAATAAATGAACCGAGTCCAACGGGCCGTCTAAACACGTCATTAATGTCGTATTAGAAACGGCAAGTCTGTATAATTTTTTTTGACCGAGTTCAATGAGCCATTTAACCACGTCATTAATGTAGTATTAGAAACGGAAGTCTATAGTTTTATTTATTTCATTAAGTCAACATTATAATAAAGGATTATAATTTTTTTTGACCGAGTTCATTGAGCCATTTAACCACGTCATTAATGTAGTATTAGAAACGGAACTCTGTATAGTTTTATTTATTTAATTAAGTCAACATTATAATAAATTGGATTATGACGTTTTTGTTGTTGAGATTTTCTGTTTATTAAATTTTGACGAAAATTTCATATAGGTGACAACAATAGGATTTGTTGCTATATTAGCTCTATTTATTCTTGAGGAGGAGTTATTGCATCCTATATTTGTTGTGAGAGAATTTATGATTCAGTTTTCTACTCTTAGCTATAAAAATATAAGCCCGTATAGGATATTGGGTTCCTGTTGAATAATAAGATTGCCGATGCCTCTGTTTGGTGGATGTAGCCCAGATTGGTTGGGTGAACCACGTTAAATCTTTGTGTTATTTTTGTGATTTTGTATGTGTTGTGTATGCCTTTTAAACTTCCGTTGTGCATTGTTTGCTCCAACAATTGGTATCAGAGCATGTTGTGGAGCTGGTACGTGTGATAGAGACGCCAAATCTACTGCAGAAGGTGGAGCTTTGCCGTTGGCCAATTTTGAGCCAAAGGAAGGGTTGGTGCGATTTATTTAGGAAGAGGCGTGCCCATTGGCGTGGTTTTGAGCATTATACTCGTGCTAGTGCGCCAAAATCCCATTTGGCGCCGAAACGCAAGGATTAAGTGCGCCAATTTGATGACTCTCGTGGATTTTGTTTGTGGCGCGGATCTTTCGTTGTCAAGGAGCGCCAAGCACTTTTCTCTTTAGAAAATCTCCAATTTGTACGGCAAAAGCATTTTATTATAAGGTAAAGGCATTATAGTATAAGGCAAAGGCATTTTAAATAAAAGCTACATTTACTAAAAAGTTGGAATTGGAGATTTTGTGTGTTACAACAGGGCAAAATCTGAAAGTGCTCGTTTTGAGATCGAGAAATTCAATTGCAAAAATAACTTCGAGATCTCGAAAGTGAAGATGTATGATCTACTCGTGCAACAAGGTGTACCGAAAGCTTTGTTGGGAAAAGCCAAACAGCCTTACACCATGACAGATGACGAATGGAGCGACTTGGATGAAAGAGCACTGAGCGGTATTCGACTGTGTCTGGCAGATGATGTTTTGTTTAACATCGCGTTAGAGAAAATTGTTGTTGGTTTGTGGACAAAGCTTAAGAAGCCATACATGACAAAATCCTTAACCAATAGGATTCTTCTGAAGCGACAGTTGTACAGTTTACGCATGAAAGAAGGTCCATCTATTACTGATCATTTGAATACCTTTAATACTCTCCTGGTGTAGTTAGAAAGTATAGAAATAAAATTTGAATCAGAAGATAAAGCTATAACTTTATTATGCTCGTTGCCCTAGTCATGGGATCATTTTGTTACTTCTATAAGTCTTAGTTCATTAGAAACCCTTGAATTTGATGATGTTGTTGGAGCTTTGTTGTTCGAAGAGACAAGGAAGAGGTCAAATTCAGAAACCTCTACATCAGAAGCAATGATGGTCAGAGGTCATTCTAAAGAAAGACGCTTCAGTAAGCACAACGACTCGCATTCAAAATCAAAAGGGAAGAAGAGTAAGGTAAAGTGTTTGTTTTGTGGAAAATTGGGACATTTGAAGAAGGATTGTTGGAAGAGACAGCGAACATCCAAAGAAGACTCTTCGACAGAGAAGAAAGAAACAAACATGACATATACAGGTTCGACATCCATTTCAGGTATGAATGATGAAGTGTTATCAGTTAATTTGTCTAATCATGATCAACATTGGCTGTTAGATTCTGGTGCATCAAATCACATGTGCATTCATAAAGAATGGTTTAAGACTTATAAATCAATCAATGATGGAGTCGTTTACATGGGAAATGATGTCACATGTAACATTATGGGAATTGGAAGCATCCAGCTTAAAATGTTTGATGGGACAAATAAAATTCTAACTGATGTAAGACATGTACCAGAATTAATAAAAAACCTCATTTCAATAGGAGTACTAGACACTAATGGATGTAAAACTTTTATTCAAGGTGGCGTAATGAAAGTTTATAAAGGAATTTTACTAGTAATGAAAGCAAAGAAATTTGGAAATCTTTTTCAGTTAGAAGGAAGAACAGAGTTAGATCATGTTTCTATAGTATTTGAAAACGACAGTAATTCTATTCATTTATGGCATCAAAGGTTGGGCCATATGAGCGAAAGAGGTTTAAATATTTTATTTGATCGTAAGTTACTTCCTAATTTAAAGTATGTTAAGTTAGATTTCTACAAACATTGTCTATTTGGGAAACAAAGCAAGTAGAAGTTTAAAACTGGAAAACATACTAGTAAGGGAATCCTTGATTATATCCATTCTGATGTTTGGGTTCCATCTCCTACAACCTCATATGGAGGATCATCATATTTTGTATCTTTTATTGATGATTTCTCTAGAAAAGTGTGGGTCTACATATTAAAGAAAAAGTCTGATGTGTTTACAGTTTTCAAACAGTGTAGAGCATTAGTTGAAAACATCACTGGAAGAACCATTAAATGTTTAAGAACTGACAATGGTGGTGAGTTTACTTCAAAGGAATTTGACAATTATTGCAAGCACGGTGGGATCGAAAGACATAAGACCACTGTATATACTCCTCAGTGAAATGGAGTTGTTGAACGCATGAACATAACTCTTTTAGAAAGAGCAAGAAGTATGCTTAGTAACGCCAATTTGGAGAAGAAATTGTGGACAGAAGCGGTTTCTACAGCTTGTTATTTGATAAATTGATCACCATCAATGGTGATAGGATGCAAAATTCCTCAAGAGGTATGGAAAGGTCATCCTTGTGATTATTCTAAACTAAAAGTTTTTGGTTGTGATGCATATGCTCTAATTCTGAAACATCAACGTTCTAAATTAGATCCTAAATAAAAAAGATATATCTTTGTTGGATATGATGATGGGACTAAGGGATACAGATTGTGGGATCCTACTACTCACAAGATCATCATTAACAAAGATGTTAAATTTAATGAATCCTCACTTGAAAATTTAGATGTAGATGATAAATTGAAACAAGATAATGTATCTAAGCTTTAACACATTCAGTTTGAAACTAGTTCAAATACTGATGATAGTGAAGATGAACATGGTTCAGATGCAAGTCATGAACAAGTTTCAGATGCAGATCATGAACAAGTTTCAGATATAGATCATGAACATGTTTCAAATGCAGATCATGAAGAAGTTCCTACATATAATAATCAACAAATTTTGGAAGTTCCAGAAACATCTTTAAGGAGGTCCACAAGAATGAAACGTCCTCCTAAAAGGTATGATGATTATGTTACTTTAGTTGCTTTAACTGCTAACGATGATGAACCTTTATGCTATCAAGAAGCTGTAGAAGGTTCTAATAGTGAAAAGTGGAAAGAAGCTATGAAAGACGAGATGATGGCATTAGACAAGAATGCCAAATGGGATCTGGTAGAACTTCCTAAAGACAAAAAAGTTGTGGGATGTAAATGGGTTTACAAATTGAAAAGGGGTGTTGATGATACAGAGGACAGGTACAAAGTAAGGCTGGTCACAAAAGGTTTTTCTCGGAAAGCAGGCATTGATTTTCATGAGATATTTTCACCAGTTGTAAAAATTGTTTCAATTCGAATTGTATTAGCATTAGTCGCTTTACTTGATTTAGAATTACAACAACTAGATGTTAAAACTGCATTTCTACATGGAGATTTAGATGATGAGATTTACATGGAACAATCGGAAGGGTTTGTTCAAAATCGCAACAAGAAATTTTTCTGCAGGCTCAAGAAATCATTGTATGGTTTGAAGCAGTCGCCTCGACAATGGTACACGAAATTTGATTCTTTCATGATGAGTCAAAATTATATAAGAAGTGAATATGATCATTGTGTTTACTTTAAGCAATTAAGTAGTGGCATGTTCATTATCTTAGTGTTGTATGTTGACGATATGCTTTTAACAAGCAAAAGCATAATAGAGATCAACAGGTTAAAGGCTCAGATGGCTAGGACATTTGATATGAAAGATCTAGGAGTAGCAAGAGAGATTTTGGGCATGGAGATTTTCAAAGGCAGGAGCAATGGTAAGCTGTGGCTATCACAACAGAAGTATATTGAGAAAATACTCTTGAGGTTTGGTATGAACAATGTGAAGCCTGTGTCACTCCCTTTAGCTTCCCATTTTAAGCTTTCTTCTAGTTTATGTCCTAATACAAATGAAGAAAAAGAATATATGTCTCAAATTCTGTATGCCAATGTAGTAGGTTATTTAATGTATCCGATGGTTTGTACTTGACCAGATATTTCAAATGCAGTTGGGGTTGTCAACAGGTATATGGCAAATCCAGGAAAAGAACACTGGTCAGTAGTGAAATGGGTGCTTAGAGAGGCACAACTGATTATTGTATCACTTATAACAGGAGTAGTGAATTTGTTTGCAGATATGTTGATTCCGATTTTGCAGGTGATTTGGATAAGAAAAGGTCAACATCAGGGTATGTCTTTGCTCTTGCAGGTGGAGCTATTAGCTGGATGTCAAAGCTACAGAATATTGTTGCTTTATCCACTACTGAAGCAGAATACATAACTGCTTCACAGGCTTGCAAAGAAGCGATTTGGTTGAAAGGTTTGTTTGGTGAGTTTGGTAGGTTACAGGACAACATAAAGTTATTTTGTGATAGTCAAAGTGCAATTCATTTGGCAGAGAATCCGGCCTATCATAGTAAATCAAAGCATATACCTATCAAGTACCATTTTGTAAGACAAGTTATCACTGAAAGGGGTGTCTCTCTTCAAAAAGTGCATATAAAGGAGAACTGTCAGACATGTTCGCGAAACCAGTTTTATTAGAGAAGCTACGTTGGTGTATGACTTCTCTTGGCTTGCAAAAAAGATAAAATAATAAAGAAACAGGGTATCAAGCTAATTGTTGTCAAGGTGGAGATTGTTGAGATTTTCTGTTTATTAAATTTGACAATAATCTCATGTAGGTGACAACAATAGGATTTGTTGCTATATTAGCTCCATTTATTCTTGAAGAGGAGTTATTGCATCCTATATTTGTTGTGAGAGAATTTATGATTCAATTTTCTACTCTTAGCTATAAAAATATAAGCCCGTAGAGGATATTGAGTGGTGGAGAGAGTGTGTGAGGAACTAAATTGTTGTAATCTCCTGTTGAATAATAAGATTGTCGATGCCTCTGTTTAGTGGATGTAGCCCAGATTGGTTGGGTGAACCACGTTAAATTTTTGTGTTATTTTTATGATTTTGTATGTGTTGTGTATGCCTTTTAAATTTCTGCTGCGCATTGTTTACTCCAACATTGGTTAGTAATTTGAAATGGAAAGCAACATTTATTTAAAATACGAATAATTTTTTAAAATTTAAATTTTTAGTTTTAATCAAATATGTAAACAATGCATCATCCCCCATCAAGTATTTGGCTGGTCAATATCAATACCTTAGAAAGTCTCTTTGAACTTATTTTCATATAATTATTTTTACAACCGAAATTTCGACTATGGAATGATTCTCACGCAATTGTAATAAAACATTAATACTAACGATAAAATGTCAATCTTTGTCAATTATGATTTTCAACGCCTTTATACAGCGGATGTTTCCAAGCAGTTCGTTAACTCAGTCAATAGAGGTTTTCTATTTTTATTATATATTATTAATTTATAGTTTTATAAAATAGTTTTTATTATAATTGATATACCAATTTAATAATTAATAATGTTCTTAAAAATTAATAATATTAATTATTATACCAATATTGGAATGTTTAAGTATGGTTTCCAGGCTTAATTAACTCAGGACATCAAGGTTTTTAAAAAATAATTATTTTATAATTTATAGTTTTATTAAAATAATTTTTTATAATTTTATATTTAATTTTAATATTTAATTAATAATTCTAACATTAAATATAAATAATATGTTCATATGATTTAACATATTATAAATTATATTCTATAAAATATTTTTAATAATTAAATACTAATTTGAATATTTAAATTATAATGGTTTTTTAAAATTAAATAATAATAATTATATACCATGTGATTTTGGATATGTTCAAATATATGTTTTTCCAGCAGTTACTCAGTCAATCAAGTTTTTAAAAATTAATATATATTATTATTTTATATTTATAAAATATTTTTTTGATAATTTATATACCAATTTAATATTTCAATTAATAATAGTGTTAAAATTAAATAATAATAACTATTGTACATGATGATTTTAGATATTTTCAACACATACATAATTCTACAAGATGGATAAGATTCAAGAAAGCTTTTTCTAAATTTAATTTATACTTAACTAATTTTTTCATGACTTTATTGTCTTATTTCTGGAAAACAAAATGGTAATGTTTTTTTGCTATTTACCGTCAGATAGGTTGTTCCAAATCTTAAAAAAAAATTAAGAAGCCACTCTTTCTCAACTTTACCATTAAGTAATTAAGAGAAACTAAATTTAAAAAAAAAAATTCCCTAATATGAAACTAAATTTAAAAATTAATAATATCTTAATATGATTTTAGTATTTAGAAACTGAATAAATAATATAATCCAATAATAATAATACTCTAATATCATTTAAGGTCTTGAAATCTAATAAATAATATGATCAAAATTGCTAAAAGTAATATTTGATGAGAAATATAGTAGCTATGTTCATAGATGAAAGCATCAAAATTTTGGCTTCTTGTCATGAAAGAAGAATCTAAAAAATGCCTAGAGTTAGTTTAAAAAAGAGCTTAGTAAGTTTATAATTTGTATGTTACAAGAGGTTTCAAATACAACATTTTCCAAAGTGCTTAAGAGCATAGCTTCTACAAAATGAACTTAATTTGTAAAATATGAAAAATTAGTAGAAAGAAATGTCTCTTATGAAATTCAACTACTTTCCTACTCTAACTCCATCGCCTCCGTATTCAAATTTTCATTTTCCAAGGGCTAGTGCATTATTGTGTCTTCTAAGAGTTTCTTCTCGTTTGAATTCATTGATTATATCTAATTGGAAGTTCCAAGTTTATCAATTTAATGAAAAATATAGAGAGAGTGAGAGGGGGTCAAGGTGGCAGGGGAAGTTTTCATTTTCCAAGGGCTAGTGCATTATTGTGTCTTCTAAGAGTTCCTTCTCGTTTGAATTCATTGATTATATCTAATTGGAAGTTCCAAGTTTATCAATTTAAGGAAAAATATAAAGAGAGTGAGAGGGGGGTGAAGGTGGAAGGGGAATGGGGGTTAATCAATATTTTTAATTCGCTTTAACTATCAACTTCACATTCATAATTTTGTACGCTATTGTCATTCATGCAACCCTCGTGTGTACATGACTTTAGTGAATTAAACCTGTGTATATCTAGATTACTAATTTTTCATAATTTCCATCGGTGATTTAATTTAACCATTACATCAATATTTCTTTAGTAATTCATTATGCAGTATTCATGAGTAGTAAAGAACAAATAAATCATCAACACATATGGACACCCATATTTTAGGTGGAGACCTAATGTGGGAGAAAAACATTGTTATTGTTGTCTTTGTAATATTCTTTTATTATAAATAAAATCTTCTTACAACTTTTGTACTAGCACCAGCTCTTACCAACATGCAGCTTCCTACCTGCAGGAGGCTACAACCTCCACCCATTCTTCAACACCCACTGGAAGGGAGCTACATCCCCCTAATCTTGTTTACCTGCTCCTACTGGAAGGGAGGTCCTTCCTCTTCCATGAAGGCTATAACCCTTAGCAGCTTGTGGATCATGTTTCAAAATGTTTCACATTGGATCCGCCTATCAATCAACCATCGAAACATGTAGACCACCTTTCATCATTTTTCAAACTGGACCCACACCAACAATAAGCTCAACCAATATACCAAACTGAATCAGAATCTAAATATAATCACTCAGTCATCACAGACTACCAATCACTAATAAAATGAATACTGAACCAATCCCAAGCTACCAATCAACCACTAACTGATCAAATCAAGACAAATCAACACATCAAGATAATACTCATCCATTCATTGATTAATCATAGTTAGATACTAGACAAGTATCACAAAATCAATGTGCAGTCATTTCAAACCCTAATCAAATTGACTTAAGAATATATACGTGACTATTTTAAAACAAACATGTGTATATACATGCTTCCTCATAAAACCTACGTATTTATCGAAAATCACTAGATACTCACAAACTGAATCACTAAACTATTAAATCACTAAGCACAAATTTGGGATCAATACAACATCTAATTAAAAATACACTAACACTAAATCACTTCACTAAACACAAATTTGGAATCAATGCAACATCTAATTAAAAATATAAAATCACTAAGCTCAAATTTAGGATCAATACAACATCTAATTAAAAATACACTAACACTAAATCACTTCACTAAACACAAATTTAAAATCAATGCAACACTAATTAAAAATATGCTAACACTAGATCACTTCACTAAACACAAATTTGGAATTAGTGCAACATCTAATTAAAAATATACTAACACTAAATCACTGAATACTCAATCACAAAATCACAAATGTACAACATCATCATTTTTTTTTGTGTAAATTGGACTAATTCTATTATGATACAAAAAGAGTACAGTGGGTTACATTTGCCGCCATGGGTCGGCAACCTGGACAAGATGACATTGAAACTGGGCCTGTGCTCGACGAGCTATCCTCGGACCTCAGACAAGAGCTATAACAGTGTTCAAAAATGCAAAAAGTTGACCCATCCTCGCCCTGCTATCACAGAGGAGGAGTTTACAGACTCTGTTCATATGCATAATTTCACTGAAATAATAGAGCAACAGAACCATTACAGACGCTATTTGACATAACCATTACAGACTCAAAGGCTAGAAGCCAGGACAGAAAGAAACATAACAGACTCGGAAGCAGAATAGGACATGTACAAAACTGACTCATACCATCGACCCGTTGTCATGCCCCCGAACGTCCACGCGACAAGCTTAGGAGTAAGGGCTGGGTGTCGCCTCCACTGAAGGCGGGATGAATTTGCCATCTGGTTCCTCCACCACTGGGTAGCCAGGGAATTCTGAAGCGCTGGAGTCAAAATGAGATGTTGTGCCTCCACCGCTTGGGCCAGCATTGTCCCTCGCCATTTCACCCTCGGCCTCCACAGGCTGAGATTGCTGCTCCCGAGCAGGCGATGGTGGACGAGGAGCTGCTGGGACGCCCGGCCAATCATGGTGCTCGCATTTTTCAATGCGCACCGAGACGAAATAGACGACATTATCCAGAATGCAGGTGTGCCTGAACCGAGTGGATGAATGTCCTCCGAACGAGCATGCCAAAGACCGCCCTCTGCCGCGCCCTCTTCCGCGCTCTGTGGCCCGTGGCGGGCGATTGCCTTCTGAGGATTCTGAAGAATGAGGTTCAGAGGCCAAAGATCTGGCTCTGCCTCTCGAACCCCCCCTTCTGCAGGCGCCCCTCTGTCGTTCTCTCGGCATGTTGCACACACTGCTGCAACAAAATTGCACTGGGGTAGCCGCGAAAGAGAATTAGCACTAAAATTCAACCAAGACTGAAGTCGGGCCAGCAAATGGATCGTGCCAGGATGGAAAACGAACCAGGCCCAACCAACTAACCAGGCGGAACAAGCCAACCAGACCCTACAAACGAAGCTGGGAGCCAGAGCATTCAGGGACGCTGCGATAGGTGATCTCTGGCTCACATTGTCCCACAGATCAACCAGGCCACAACAGAATTTGACTGATACGCTCAGGATGAAGGCCTGGTTGCAGAGAACCAGAGCTTCGCCCGACTGCAAGATGAACCTCTCTGAACATCGAACCAGACCCTCTGCCTATCAACCCGTCATCTGCGATGGAGGAGCCGCAATTAAGGCTGGCCGGACGGCTTCGGGAGCCTTCGGCCCAGGTGTCTTGAGGTGACGGCCACTTGGCATTGAATGCCGCCGTCCTCGCCCATAAATGGCTATCTGTCACCCGCATCCGGGAGTAGGAGGTCCTGAGTTGCCAGAGACAAGCAAACATGTTGAAGTTGGTGGTCTGTAGTGTCATTGAGCTTACCTGAGTAGGGGGGGCCATTCAGATCAACTCCTTGATTGGCTAAGTGATCAGCAACCTTGTTGGCTTCTCTTTTTACATGCTGGAAGGTGATGCTGTTGGGGCCTCTAAGCCTAGCTTCCAGTGATTCTAGTCTGCTAAGCAGTCTCCAGCTGGAGGCTACTTTGGTTGCAGGAGTTCCCGATTGTATTTTGATGGCTGCGTTGATCAAAATCTGGGAGTCTCCCTCTACGATAAGCGGATAAAAACCGTGTTGTTCTGCTATGCCTATACCTGTCCAGAGTCCTTCCAGTTCAGCTGCATTGTTGGTGTCGTGTCCAATCGATCCAAAGAAGATATGCTGAATGTCCCCTTTGTCATTGCGAATTGCTCCACCAAATCCCGCTGGTCCTGGATTCCCCTTTGCTGCTCCATCAAAATTTAGCTTGAAGGCATCCGAGGTCGGGGGTGACCAGTGAGTGGGGGAAACAGACTTGAGAGATGTCTGAGTGGGGGTAAGGGAGAGACGAGAAACATGAATATCCCAAGACTTCCATACGCTTATCTCGTGGGGAGATGACGGCCAATCTGAATCCTGCCATGTCCGGAGCATAAGGGTCTCTTGAATGCTTTGCTTGAATAGAGTCCAGAGGATGTCTGGGGGGCGTTTTTTACTATTGAAAACTCTATTGTTTCTTTCCTTCCAGATGGTCCAATAGAGAAAGCCGGGGATAAGAGTCCAGAGAGTGTTCAGAAGGGGGCTTTGATAAGGCATCTTGGGCCAGGTTCTTAAGAGATTAGCTATATCTGCTTGGCAGTTGCCTGATCTTTGGGTGCATCTGTCGATGTGATTCTAAAGAAATCTGGCAAGGGGGCAATATTCCATCAGATGAAGGATGGTTTCTGAGTGAAGAGAACAGTTTGGGCATTGAGAGGGACCTATGAAGCCTCTGCGTTGAAGATTATCCCAGGTAAGTATTCGTTTTTTGCTCAGAAGCCATAAGAAAGTGGAGACTTTAGGCCATATAGGAGATTGCCAGATGTTGCCCCATAACTGATCTTTGTCGATGGTGTTTGGAGCATATCGGAGATTATAAGCCTCTTTTGTTGTGAAGACCCCTTTGATCGTGTGTCCCCATCTTAATCTATCCTGTTTATTTGACTTTTTGATCTTCCTCAGTTTTAGCTCCTGTTCAATATCCTCATAAGATTCGCCCTGCCAATTCTCCTGCCAGGTGTGCGCTGGTTTCCATTGTTGAAAATCTGTGCCTTCAGTGGGCTGCCAAAACTGGGTGATGCTTTCAAGGTTGTTGCGTTGCATGTAATTTTTCCAAAGCGGTTTTTGAAAGATTGAAGCAAGCGGTGGGAGTTGCTGCCATGAGTCCTGCCAGAACCGCGCTGAATTCCCTGATCCAATTTCCCAGAAGCTGTTTTCTTGAATGAATGTGCTTTGAAGTCTAGCAGCATTCCAGATCAGTGATCCTGAGCTGCTAGGATTGAATCTTATTAGATCATCCCAATTACTGCCTGAGGCATATTTGGCTTGCCAGAGCTTCGCCCATGGGATGTGTGGTTTAACAAGCCAGCTCCACCAAACCTTGGCGCCCATAGTATTGTTGCTATGGAGTGGGTCCCGTAGTCCCAGACCTCCTTTGGACTTTTGCTGGCAAACCTCTGACCATTTTACTAAGGCCCATTTTTTATTTAGACCCATTGATCCCCATAGAAAGTTTCGTTGTAGATTACGAATGCCTTTCAGGACCCATTTCGGAGCAGCAAGAATGGAGAATAGATACAAAGGCATAGTTTGTAGCACAGATTTTATTAGGATCAAACGACTGGCTATGTTGAGAGACCTGTACATCCAGGAAGAGAGTCTTGCTTTGAGCTTGTCCAGGAGCGATTTCCACAAAGTTTGATTGAGAGCTGAGAGCATGAGAGGGGCACCAAGATATTTGGAGGGAAGCGCGGCTGTGGAGAAGCCGAGGATGCGGGTTATGTTTCTCTAAGTTGAAGGAGGCGTGTTGAAGAAAAAGAGCTGAGATTTAGAAGCATTTATGGATGTGCCAGAGGCGTCTGAGAATAGGTCAAGAAGAGCTTTGAAGGATTTGGCTTCAGCAGAGGAGGGGTGTCCAAAAAGCATTGTGTCGTCTACAAATTGTTGATGCGAGGAAGGAGGTAGACCATGAAGTGCAATACCTTTGATGGTTTTAGAGGCGACAGCATGATGAATTAGGCGACTGAGACCTTACGCCATAAGGACAAAAAGGAAGGGGGAGAGGGGATCCCCTTGCCTGATACCTCTCGAAGGTTGGAAAGGCTTTGAGGGAGAGCCATTGAGAAGGATGGAGAAGCTGGGCGAGGAAATGAGGTTCATTATCCAGCGAGTCCAAGTGGGACAAAAGCCAAAGGCAATAAGCATATGCTGAATGTATTCCCAACTGAGTTTATCAAAAGCTTTTGAGAGATCAAGCTTCATGATCATACCTGGCTTTCTGAGAATCTTCAATGAGTGGATGACCTCATTGGATAGTATGATGCCGTCCATGATTTGGTGTCCTTCGACATATCCAGTTTGCTCTGGAAGAATAAGTAAGGGCAGGAGGGGTTTGAGTCTATTGGCGATGACTTTGGAAATGAGCTTGTAAATGACATTGCATAGGGCAATGGGTCGAAATTTGTCCGGCGTGTGAGCTTCCTCCCCTTTGGGAACGAGCGCAATGAAGGTGGAGTTCAAGGAGGGGAGGAGCCAGTGCATGGTGCGGGATTCCTCTACCAGATCCCAGACTTCGCTGCTTATTAGATCCCAAAATTCATGAAAAAAGTTAGCTGTAAATCCATCCGGGCCAGGAGCCTTACCGTCTTTGAGCTGCGCCATTGCGTCCTCTACCTCTTGCTTGGAGACCGGTTGAAGAAGGCTTTTATTGTGATCTTCTGTGATGAGCTTGGGAATATGCCTTGTGATCTGTAAAATGGCCTCCGTTCTGCTTCTTGTAGGCTCTTTGAGAATGTCTTGAAAGTGATCTCTGAGCTCTGTTTCCATGTCTTCATGCCTTTCAAGTTTTTCCCCCTGTCTGTTGTTGATGAAGGCAATATTATTGTTCATTCTTCGCTGGATAGTGGTGCGATGGAAGAATTTGGTATTTTTTTCCCCTTCCTTAAGCCATTTTACTCTGGACTTTTGACGCCAAAGTATTTCCTCTTGCGATCTTCTTGCCTCTAGGGCTATCCAGAGGTTTTGTTCTTGGTGGGCTAGTTCTTCTGTCCTTCCTTCTGTGATGATGATTTGTTGGAGAGCCTTCATGTCCTGTTCTAAATTTTTCCTGGACTCCGTGATGTTTCCAAAATGGTTTTTGTTCCAGGCCTTCAGCACTTGCTTGAGGTGCCTTAGTTTTTGTTGAAATTTGTACATTTTGGCACCTGCAGGAGGGGCGAAAGTTTTCCAAGCGGTCTGGACTGTTTCCTTGAAGTTTGGGTGACTAGACCAGAAAGCTTCGTAGCGAAAAGGTCTGTTGCATAGTTTCCCAGGTCTGGTCCATTGCAGCATGATGGGCCAGTGATCCGATCCCCCTTGAGTCAGGATGGAGGCTTGAAAGTCTCCTCCCAGATGAATGGCATTGTCTGAGAGCAGAAATCGGTCAAGACGAGAGGCAATGTGGTGTATCCCTCTGCGCTTATTCGTCCAGGTGAAGGTCCCGTTTGAAGTTTGCACATCGATGAGCAAATTAGTGCTGATGAACTCCCTGAAGCTAGTGCTGTCGTCTTCCAGTTTCCTGCGTCCTCCTGTTTTTTCTTCCAGGTGTGTGATAATGTTGTAATCGCCTCCACTGATCCAAAGTGGATAGCGCCTAGAGGAGTTCAAGTTTGTTAGCGCCTCCAGCGCTTTTATTTTGAGTTGCGTATCTTGAGGAAAGTATTTATTGGTTAGATGGCCATGAATATCCGTTCCAATAAGATGGAATGTAGCTTGAATGAAATGCCGGGTTGCCTGGAAGTCTTGCAAATGAAGGATCTGCGGATTCCAAGCTATGGATATTCCACCTGATGCTCCCATTGCATCTATAGAAATGGATTGGCTTCCGCTCCAAGTCTTGCTGAAGAGCTGCTCTATGGCAGTGATGGAGCTCTTAGTTTCTTGGAGAAAGATTACTGCTGGTTTTTCAGACTGTATCATGCTTCTTAACATTCTGTGTTTTGCGGAGCTATTGAGCCCTCTCATATTCCAGGAGATGAGCTTCATGAGGAACTGTGCGGTTGGGCCTTGTAGAACCTCGTTAATTTCGGGAATCTCCCCGATTCCATTAATTGTTCACCTAAGATGATGGTTCGCTGCAACTCTGTTTTGCGTCCTCGTTTCTTAGTTTCTTTTAAGATTTTTTTTCCATCCCATGGGCTGCCTGCCTGAACTCCTAGGCATTTTTTGTGCTGAGCTTTGTTTAATACTACCTCCAATCTGTCTATATCCCCAGGGTGTATGTTAGTGTAGGCTTTCTTCTTGCATGCCTCCTCCAATTTGAGGATGTCCAACCCATCCAGACTTACAGTTTCTATATCTTCCTCCATGTTGATGGGAACATTCAGGTGATCTGCCATTGTTTCTTCATGTAGACTGAGAGCTAGAGCAACGTCTAGATCCATATCTGAAATCTGTGGATCTTTTTCTGTCATTTGCATTTTTTGCTTCGACTTTAGAGGAGCTCCTATTATCTCTGAGGCTGATAGGTGCAGAGGGTTTTTATGGACTGTAGCCTCATGCATGGGGGGCGGAGAGGCATGAGAATTTTTTTGGAGCTGAGGATCGGAGGGGTCCTCAGGAGTGAGGATCTGGAATCTGTTCGAAGTGTCAAGTTTCGAGTGGCTAGAGGAGGGATCTTTCTGGGATTTTGGAGAGGAGGGAGCAGCATTCGTCTTTTTGGCATGTCTTCGGCGCTGGGGGATTTTGACAAACCCTTCAGAATCTTGGACAGGCTCCTTAGCTATGGGCTGGCTTTGGACATTCAGAGGACATTCCCTAAACAGGTGCCCATGTTGATGGCATTTTCGACAGCGAAAAGGAATATGTTCATAATCAAGAGGTTGAATCCACTCATAATCATCGTGATATAGGCTTACCGATTCCGCTAGGGTCTTTTTGAGTTGCAGCTGGACACAGATCCTTGCATAGAATGTAGATCCTCGCCTTTTTGTTTCCTCAGCAACCTTGAGGAAAGTTCCAATGCTGTTGCCGATATCTTGTAGAGTTTCTTCTCTCCAGTATTCCGTAGGTAAAGAGTACATGCGGATCCAGACCGGCACCTGACTGAGGTCTTCAGTGTCTGGATTGAATCTAGGTTTCCAGTCCCGTAAGAAGAGACCCGCAGAGTTGAAGAAATAGGGGCCACCTTCAAATACTCTTGTTTTGTCCTCTAAGCAGGTGAATATTACCGTAAAGAAGCCTTTAGGGCCCATAAGCACAGAGACATGCCCTTTAGGCTTCCATTTGGAGGCAATCCAACCATACATGGCTTTTTCTGTTGGCCAGAAGCCCAGAAATTTTCCGATGAGCGCATGATCTGACATATATTGTATCTCGCCATTGATTCGTTGGCTTGGTAGCTCCACTCGAATTCTTTCTGGCGCTTTGGGGATGCATGTTGTTGATCTTGTCCTTGTTTGTGTCGCTTTAGGACTCTGGCATTTCTTCATCAGTCTGTGCAATCTGATCTAGATTTTGTGGCTGTTCAGAGTTCTGTGTCGACTCAGAGAACGGATTCGTGGAGGCCTGTGTCTTTTCTGGTGCGCCGTCAGTTGGGATGAGGATGCGCGTAGGAGGGGAAGGCTGGGTGCCCGCCCCTCCCATTTGGGAGGACATATCGTGATGTGCAGTCAGGATCTGTCAGATTTACCGATAACGGTCCTGCAGTGAGCGCTGTATGCAGCCTGTGAGCAAGGAGCAGGTCTGCGCATTGGCAGCAAGTTGCAGAGCGCTGCTAGGGTTCAGTCCAAGTTTGTCAAATTTTAAGAGATATGGGACAAAAAATTCGTACAACATCATCATTGATCAATATACATATGCTACAATATTTTGAAAAACCCATCAAACAATATTTAAAAAAAAATCAAAACATAAGGGAATTTAGACTAAATTGACTTGAAGGAGTTAGACTACAGTAATTTAAAGATAGACTACCGTAATTTAATTTCTCTTTAGATTAGTTATGGTGACTTCAAATTTTTTCTATGGAGTGAATCACTTATGTTTTAGACTTTGATATTAACACCCCTTCAACTAAATGTGTCTAGCGAAACACTTCTACTTTCGAGACAAGATTATTTCAAACTCAACGCATGTCGTTCTTTAAGAAGGTGGGCTGACTTTTTTTTTTTAAGTATCGTGGGGAGTTATTTTATTTTAAGAGTATTTAGTAACTTTTATTGTAAAAGGTAAACGATTCATTTGAAAGAACTAACGGCCAGAAGTATTTCCCAAATATTATTCTAGTATTTCTTAATATAAGTTACATGTTATTGCAAATTAAGGAATTTAATTAGGGGAGATATCTTCAAAATATTTGGTGGTTATATTTTGCACAGCATTTTATTTACCATGATGGGTGAGTGGTAGAATATTTATTATTATTATTATTTAAGTCGGTATTTTATATTATTTAAAATAAAAATTATATAGAAATAAAATATTGTTTAGTGGTTTTATCAAAAGAAATTAAATTATTAATATAAGTTTAAAATTTTGTTAAAACAAAACCTCATTTAATTAAAGCAATTTGTAAATAGAAATTTATAAATATAAGTTAGTGATATCATATTTTAAATAGAAAACAAAAAGACATTTAGTGTTGTAAGTAAAAAGAAGTAAGTTATAATAATTTTTCGATACTTTTTAGTCATTATCTTTATCTTGAGGAGAAGGGGATGTTAGCATGGTTAGTTTGTGGCCTATACTATCAATTTTTTTTTCCAACTCGACCAATCTAATAGAATTCTCATGTTGTGTCATTTTGCACCTCTCTTTATGTGGCTTACAATATTTAAATGATATTGGGCTTCTTGCTAGATTTCTAGTATCATCAATGGAGTGCATGCGATGCACTCATGTATAGTGGAAGTTGCAACCCTCTTTCTGTGTGAGTTGGCATCATATGAAGGTGGGGGGTTCCTCCTTGGGGTTCTCATTGGAATTGTTATTTCTTTATATTGATTGTTTTTTTGCTAGTTTATGTGAGTCTTGAGCAAACCATTTTTATGTGAGTTGACAACATATTAAGGTGGGGCTATCCTCCTTGGGGGATGTCATTGGAATTTCTTTTCTTTACAATGTGTGTTTTTTGTTAGTTTATGTGACTTTTGAGATGATTGGCACAACTGATTGGGGCTTGAGTAGTTGTGACAACCTAGGGGCATCTAAGTGTTTTTTGTTAGTTTATGTGAGTTTTGAGATGATTGGCACAACTGACTTGGGGTTTGAGTAGTTGTGACAACCTAGGGGCATCTAAGTCATCAAATCACTGAGGGATTGCACTTGGCATGGGCAACACCAACCATTAGCACCGCCACATTTATTCCCATAAAATTTCAAACCGGTGACCTTTACACTGTGTAGTATTTTAAAAGAACACCTTTTTACCACCTTATCACCATATATTGTTGGAAGTAATATTTCCATGTCATATGTAGTTGTTATTAGAAGTTACAAAGAAACAATGTAGATGTTATTGTTTCCAATGCATTAGTTGTAATCATAATCTAGATGTGTCAAAGTGAATATTTTACCCTATTTATTTATACCTATTTATACTTACGGTAATCAATAATAATATGAAGTGTAATTAGTTATGTACCATCAATCTCTCTATACTCTCGATCCCAAATTTTGTAACAAATTATTGGTTCATCTCCCAGATCCGCGTGTGAGAACTGCTGAGGAATGAATGACAATCACTGAGAGAGTTGATTGCTATGTCTCGTAAGAGTTTGATGGACGTGACGTTCTTGACTTTTCTTGTCTGTGGATTTATGCATTAAAAATTTGCAACGCTGTGTTTTCTTTTTTATAGGGGTGAAATTCAAGCGAGATTCAAGATCTGGTGGTTCCACAATGATTAAAGTAAGGGATCTTAACGTCGATTTGTTGTCCAGTAATTGGTTACGCAGTAACTGCACAAGCCTCTCTAAGATTCATCAGTTTCCATTGAGTAAATATATTTATGGTTTATCTTCATTTAAAAGTTGGAAGAACCGATGTGAATATGAAGATATGGACAGGTCGTAAGTAAAATGAATCGAACTTTGTTTCTTAAAATGAAATTAAGAAGCCGCTGCTAGTGTGATAGTAAATTTTCTTAAAAAAAAATCCCGCTTCCGTTTTGCCTCTCTGAATTTGCCTCTCCGAATAAGAGTTGAGTTGCTGCATGGAATAGTAGATCTGAATCATTCCTGGCTTTGCAAGGAAAGTTCTTTAGTTCGCAGACTTACAGTCAAAGCGACAACTGAACCAACTTCAATTCAAGGTAATAATTTTTTTTTTAAATTCAGATTCTTGTGTAAAATGGAATATTTTCCATTGGAAAAGTTAAATGGCATAACTTCCATACGTGGAAGGTTAAAATTTAGTTGCAAATGATGAATAAAAAATTATGGGGCTTGTTAATGGAGCTGAAAAAGAACCTAGCAATCCTGCTTAATTAATCTTTCGGCAGAAAAGGGAAGAAAAAGCAAAATAATAAAAAATTACGGGGGCTTGTTAATGGAGCTGAAAAAGAACCTAGCAATTCTGCTCAATTAATCTTTTGGCAGAAAAGGGAAGAAAAAGCAAAATTTATTGTTGGTTTCTCAGTTTTTCGTAATAATTTTAGAGAAATTTCCCACATAAATTTGGGAAGAATTAAGTCAAATATTTGAAGAGAAGGTTGTGAATGTAAGGTTAACTTTAAAATTACAATTATTCAAACTGAAAATGCATGATGACACATCATAAAGTAGATGATATATATGGAAATGTGATATTATTGAATAATTTATTTTCAAATGAAAATATTATTTTTACTTTAATCTAATTATCTTTTAAATCTATGGATGAGATGATAGCAACACTTCTAGCAGAAGGAAGAAAATAGAATGAAAATGGGAGACATTGAAGACAATTTACAAATTGAAATTGCACTCTTTGAGAATGAAAATGGGAGACATTGAAGACAATTTACAAATTGAAATTGCACTCTTTTCAAAAAGGAAGAAGAAAATCAGGAGCTCAGTTGAATGTTTCTACTATTGGAAACAAGGACATACAAGACTGAATTGCAAAATTAGTGCCAAATATCTTTTGAAAGAAAAATAGAAAGAGTCTGAGAATTTAGCAAACACATAAGATATATCAGAATCTATGTCTGAAAATTCTAGAACTTGAAAGTGAGGAAGAACATACTCTTATGCCTCTCAGATTCTTCTAAGATTTATGCATCTACATGGAGTCTTATTATGTGGTGTGTGTTGTAGTTTTATTATATTATAGTGTGTTATTGTCCAAGTGTAATGTAAAAGATAAAATGAAGAACCAATTATAGAACATATTAGCATATTATCATATTGGTGGTTCTTGATACATATGGTGAAACACGAAAATATCACTAATTTGATTATGTATAATTTGTTATAAGTTGGTGGAATTGTGTGGAGTTAGGAACATCAGCTTATAGGTTAATTTGATTATGTGTTTAAGGGGTCACCTTGTATAATTGACTTATGAATATATTCAATACCCAAATTGCCTACTTAAATAATGGGGAATACAACTGAAGACCATATGTTCAACAAGATGTAGGTGTGTCCATAGGATGGTTTAGCATCAAGACTCACCCGTCATGCTCTTGGAGGTCAAGAGGTGTCAATTCTGAAAAGACCACAAAACTGGTTTGAAGCAGTTATGTCTTAAATGGATCAAGCGACAATTCTGAAAAGTACGTCAAAAATGGTTTGAATTAGTTATGTCTTAAATGGATCAAGTGACAACTCGAAGATGTGGTAGTGAAGAATTCTGAAAAGACCACAAAACTGGTTTGAAGCAGTTATGTCTTAAATGGATCAAGCGACAATTCTGAAAAGTACGTCAAAAATGGTTTGAATTAGTTATGTCTTAAATGGATCAAGTGACAACTCGAAGATGTGGTAGTGAAGAAAGAGCATTGTTTGCAAGATTTCAAAGTGGGTGTAACTGCTAAAAAAAGACGAGCGAGACAAACATTAATATTATTGATGTAATATGCACTTTCAATGCTTTCCATATAAGCATTAACGGAGAATGTTGGAAGCAATGCTTCCATGTCATGTGTAGTTGTCATTAGAAGTTAAGAGGAGTCAATTTAAATGTTGTTGTTTCCAATGCATGATTTGAATTCATGATCTAGATGTGTAGAAGTTAGTAGTTTATATCCTATATATTTATACATGTGGTGATCAATAATAATATTGAATATGATTTATTGTATGTCTCTCTTTACTCTCAGTCCCAAGTTTTTTAATATATATAAATTATTTTTTTAACACAATTTAGTCTTTTCCTAAGTTTTAAATTATTTTTAAAGTTTGTATCTTAAGTTACATATTGAAGTTTAAAATTATAATATTTTAAAATTGTTTATTTGTTTTGAACTTATTAAATCTAATTCATCCTTTTAAAAAGATAGTAAACTTTGGGCGTCAAAGGATAAAAGAAATAAACAATTTTTTGTCTTTAAAAACCAAAAGAAATAAATACTCATTTATTTTAGAAAATACACCAGAAATTAACGGATTAATTTTGAATATGTGAAATTATTTTATTCATGCTTTTAAAATTTTAAAATCAATTATTAAATAATTATATTGGTTGTTTAGGTTTTTATAAAATACATAAAAAAAATATTTGATTTTAAAGAATAAAAAATAATTTCATTTTAAATTTGATTTAAAATTATATTACTCGTTTCTTAAATTAAATAAATAAGAGTGATATTTAAAGTAATGAAACTTAACAGTAATCTTCACAATTATTTTATAAAACATTTAAGATATTTGGTTATTGAAAAAAATTATAAATATAAAAATTAGTTATATTATTTAAGGTACTCAAAAACAAATAAACATTAAGATTACGAGTGTGATGTTTGGAAGTTATCTTTTATAAAAGAGTTTTTTTTAAGTAGAAATTGGTTATATTATTGGTTAGTTTTTGCAATTTTTTATATTAATATTATTCAATTAATATGGACTAATTAATATGGATTATTTAGAAGTCTTAGGAGCAATTCAATTGGTGATCGAAGTAATCTGAAATTTCTGAAAACTTAGAGATCCAAGGTTGAAAGCTTCTTGGTTGTGAGCCAGTTAATGTAAAGAGATTGTGAAAACATTAGTCTGTGTATAATATAAAGTTAAAAGTTAACATATGATTGTTTCTTTAACACATTACTTCATATATTATTATTGGTATAATAATCAATAATACTTATTATTATTATTATTCCAATCTATTATAATAATAATCATCTCCATTAAAAGTATTATTATATTAGACCTTATATATATTATTTATTACATAGAATGACAATTCTCAATCATATTTAGAATTATCAATGAAAAATTTGGAATACTAATCAATATTCATGGAATAGGTCATCACAAGATTGTTATTCAACATGATATTATCAAAGACTAAAAAGTATTAAAAATTGATGGAATAGGCCATCAAAAGATTGTTATTCAACATGATATTATCAAAGACTAAAAATATTACAAATTGGAGAAGCCATGACAACTATATATCAAATCAAAGGAAAGAAAATTATGTTACAATGAGTTACCATTGATTAAGAATAGATGGAATTGAGTTCAATTGAATGGACCATCATCAATATCAAAAATAAATTAGGAATAAAGGAAATCCTATTATTGGGTTTCATCACATGTAACATCCTTAATTGCGAATATTTGATAATAATTTTTTTTGAAGGAGGGTATTATGGTATGAACCCAATGGGGGCATATATGGGCTTAAATTTACATTAACGTGTAAATGTATACGCAATAGAATCAACCTAATAATAAAGGTGTTGTATGTGGAATGTGTAGATATGTATAGATAGAGATCAAGTAGTATTTATTTAGGATATGTGAAAGTATTTGTGTATTTGGAGGAGGTTAGCCTATTATTTAAAGAGTTATTGTGTAATTTATCTCTCTTATATATATTGGAGTTGTGATCCATGCTTAGTTTCATGTACATGGTGTGTACTTCTAGTTTTTTTATGTAGTTTTTTTTTTTTTATGTATTTGACTCATAAGAATAGATCATCCTTCCACACAATTTTTTCTAAGGCACTTGGGTCCTTTTTTAGCTTTTGAATGGTATTTATGTTTGGATCTTTCTTCCATTCTATAATTGCCTCTTTCACCCAATGAAATTGTGAAATAGAGATAGCATATAGTAAACCTTATGTTTCTTATTCCTTTCTTTAATGTGCCTCTACCACCATACCATGTTTATCCTTATTGTGTATAATTTAAAGATCATAACCTAGCATCATTGTAACCCATTTTTCTGATATTTTGAAGATAATCATTCCTCAAAGACATATTTAAAATTATTGTGATCTAGTTATACATTAAAGTGTTTTCCTATTAGGTAAGGGATCCTCTTTTTAACTACTTGTAGTACAACCAACAATTATTTCTCATTAATGGGTTTTAGCAAGTTTTTCCCTTTAATTTGGATAATTTTAAAGGAAAGAGGCCTTCCTTATTGCATTAAAACTCCATAAATTCCATGGACTAAGGTGTCACACTCCACCACAAAGGTTTTTGAGAAATCAATGCTTGCTAGGATAGGAGTTTTAAACAAGCCTCCTTAAGATTTTCTAAGGATTTGTTTCCTTTTCTTAGTCCAAGAAAATCATTTAATATTTGATAGTGCTATTATAGTTGTTATTTTACCATAATTCTTGACAACTTTGTTATAATAGCTTGTTAATATTAAGAATTCTCTATGTTTTTTCAAGTTTTTTGGGATTGGTCATTCCTTCATAGGTTTAATCTTGTTAGGGTCCTGTTAAAACTCAGGTTGTCCCTTGGCTCCTTAAGGGATACGACCCAGGTAACACCAGACCAATCTTTGGACAACGGGTCCTAGCCTACCTGCAATCAGAGAGGGCTCTCTCTTCGTAATTTAGCTTTGTTTAGGGTGATCTTAGGCTAGATATGATGCACATGGGTTTTGTTTGAGTTTGGTGGGATGGTTGATCTATTTAGGCAGAGATGGCATGCGAAGCGTAAGAAGTTTAGAGCATTGGGCATGGAGTCAAGGATTAAGGGTTGTTGGTGTGTTTTCTTTGGCAAAGAAGGAACTACAGAGCATAATAGTTAAATAAGGAATAATATCAGGCTGGAATGAGGATGAAATGGATGTCAGGGAATGAAAGACAGCTAAGTAGCTTTCATTATGCTAACAGAGGGAAGGTGAGTGAACATTATATAGGAGCAATTAAGAAATTCCTAAACAATATTCATATATGGAGGAACTAGTGTAGATATGAGCGAATAAGTATTCATATTCATAACTATTTCAGAAGAAAACATAGAGAAATAAAAGGAATTGAGGACAAAGCACAGCTATGTGACATCTGAGCTATTCTTTCTTCCTGCAATTTTAGATCATGACACAGATATGCTATATCAAACATAGCAACTGAAAACAGGTGAGAAAAACTTATTGTTCCATGAAGAAGTACAAGAATCCTGTAATCTATTCTTCAGCCATCAAATCCACATTAAACAGTCCAAACACAAGGTATTCCAGCAATCTCTGTTAATTAAATCTCTCAAAGCATACAGCGCAAGTCTAGAAAGAGGATTATCAACCAACCACCTCTCCACCCATAAAACAGTCTAGAGGGTTGTTTAAATAGAAAATATTTACATGCTGGCCCTTGAGCCGCTGTCAAGTGAAAAATCACTGAAAAATATCTAACAAAACAGATCCCAAAGAGATCTGTAGCAATAAAGTTTTTTAATACTAAGTTGTGCTGGAAATGAATGCATAAAAAATCTAAAACAGGTGTTCTGGGGCAGTTGGCAACTAAAGTTATGCAACTGAGGCCTGTGTATGAGAGAGCAGTCTCAAAATGGTCGAACGGTTGTTCTGGAGCTGTGCACTGGCCTCATGGCCATAACTCTGTAATAACTGCGCATGGAATCCTTTTGTCTGTATCATTTAGGCGGTTCCGCTGCCCTTAAGTGGCACTGATCCTCTCAAAATCTGATATGAATCGCCTTTAATGGCTTTGATTATGTTCTGGTGATACTCTTTGACCTTTTGGGGCTCTTGCGTCATAACTGTTGTATTGATATTTCTTTTATCTGATACTCTTTTCGGCGCTCTGATACTCTTTAAACTGAAATGGAATTTTCATCGTGGGATCTAATTTCAGCTCAACACCATTTGACTTGTAGTATTTCTCTATCCCTGCCAAACTTGTCAAAGGCTTGGAACACGCAATCTCTTTTACTCCTTTCAAGATCATGGCATCCTTTGTTAATATTCTCCTTTCAAACTCAAACTCCAGCTTTGAAATAGGCTGCATTGAAGGTTCACGCTCAACTTTTTCCAAACCATTGAAATATGGATCTGTTAATGCTTCCTCTGGTGTAGGTCAGTCTTGTGGATCAAATGCAAGCATACGCTCAAGCAGACGAAGAGCAAGTGGATCTACATTTGGGAACTTCTGTGAGAAGGGTGTTGGCTGTTTTTTCTGCGTGTTACTTAAGTATCTTTTGGCCTTCTCATTGCGGATCCTAGAAAGTGTTTCTATTGACGAAGTGCCAAGAAAATCAGTCATGATATCCAGTTGATGTACAACATTCTTCCCAGGAAACAATGCCTTTCCTGTAAGCATTTCAGCAAATAGGCATCCTATGCTCCAGATATCAATGGCAGGAGTGTACTTAGTAAAGAAAGAACCGCAAAGCTCAGGGGCTCGATACCACCTGGTTGCCACATAATCCGTCCAGAAAATGGCAGATGGAGCATCATTGAAGGAGACACGACCAAGCCCAAAGTCACATATTTTCAATTTGCAGTCAGCATTTGCCAAAATGTTTTTTGGCTTCAAGTCACGATGAAATACGTTTGCTGTATGAATGTATTTTAGAGCTCTAAGAAGCTGATATAGAAAGAACTGATAGTGTTCGGGTGTGAGATCATCATTTGCTTTAATAACTTGGTGAAGATCAGGCTCCATCAACTCAAATACAACATATATATCTTTGAATTCCCGTCGAGATGGAGGAAGCATAATGTGCTTAATCTCAACAATGTCTGGATGGCGAAGCAGTCTAAGTAGCTTGATTTCTCTCAGAATGCGTGTGGCATCAGATACATGTTCACATACATCATTAATCTTCTTAATTGCCACTTTCTCACCAGTATGAGTATCAATCGCAGAACTTACTACACCATAGCTTCCCTTGCCAACAACCTCTTGTATCTGGTATCCGTTTGCTTCACCATATCCGGTGAAGAACTCTGTCTCCAGCGAGCTCTTGGATACATAAATGTGGCATTGTTGGCACCACATAGATACTCCTGTAGCATCTGAGGATGATACTCTAAAATCTCTCAATATATAAGCTCTCTCACATCATCCTTTAAAAGTTGTTCTTCTTGAATAACATATATTTTCTTTTCTCCCAGAGAAGGAACAGAGACATTCCATTTACGGATACTAGCTACAAAGACTTGGGCGATTCCAGTGAACGGACTATCACCAGGCGGTTTATGTCGGTACAATCTTGTCCCACACATGAAAACAGAGAGTGCTATTGCCATTGCCAAGGTTGGGATACAAAACCCCAAACCCCATCCAACATTCTTCTTGAATGTACATGAGCACAGATATAGACACAACCAAACCAC